>APFE031534351.1:0-11346 GCA_000404065.3 Pinus taeda | reverse complement strand
ATCAGAGCCTACATAACAATAATAATGTAAGGGTACAATAATAACAATAGTGGGCTTCTATGGGGCACAATAGGGGCACAACGATATTAATAAGGGGTACAACTACAATAGTAATGGGGTAATCACTAGTATTATGGGGACCCAACAATTTTCAACTGCACCCACTTGGAATTATTTTCGAGATTCATTCAAGGAACAATATTACCCTATGAGGAGCTATGAAGATAAGTACATAAAATGAACCACACTATGGCAGTGAAGGGACTAAGATGTGTGAGAGTTCACAAATAATTTCCATCCGCTTTGCATGAAGTTGGGTATCAAGGATTTTGAGTTGAATCTGGTAATTAATTACCACATGTCTACAAAAATACATCTAGGACAAGATGGAGTTCCTGGACATCTACTCACTTGACACTGCATACCAATATTCTATCAAGATCAAGTAAAAATTCAAAGAGAAGAAGCAAAAATTTGGATATGTGAATCTGAAGAAAGGAAAAGGTACCCCAAAACAATAGAACAAATATTAAGGCTAAGGTGCAATCACTCAAGACCACCCATTGACTTTGCAAGAAAAGAGAAACACCATGAAGACAAATAAGGACACAGGAAAGTGGTGTGAATTCAATTATAGCCCCACTCAGAACACAAATGAGTGTCATGCCAAGAAGTCACTAGTGGCAAAGCTGAAGGCTTCAGAGTGAAATGCATGTTCCGACCTTGAGTCAGAACCTGACAAGGGGAATGAAAAGGGAAGAAGATTATGATTTAGATCCCACTACCACCATTGCCACCACCAATATATAGAAGATTGAGCCCAAAGATCTAGAGGAAGGGGAACATCTCATCCACTCATAGATCATTAGAGAAATTTTGAGGTCTAAAATGGGCCTCAAAACAAAAATGTAAAACTAAAATAAAATTTATAATAAAAAATAAGACTGAATATGATGATGTGAACCATGGGGGGTGATTCACCGTTTTTGGAGTAAAAAAGTAAAAAGATTAAAAGATAAAAAAAAAATAAAAAAACTACTTTTTCAACTTGTATTTTAACCTTATCTCCCTATGGTTTTATTCAAATTTCGAGTGGGATCACTCATTGGACACATAATTTAATTCCTCATCAAAGGATTACCCATGTTTCATACTTTTGATGGACCCTACTGCATGAAAAATGAGAAATACATGAAAAATGTGATTATATTAACAATTTTCTAGTATTTCTCATTTTTTGTCTAGTAGGGTCCATTGAAAGTATGCAACATGAGAACTCCTTGGATGGGGAATTAAGTTGGATGGGGAATTAAATTCTGCATCCAAAAATATATCCCACTCAATATTTGAGTAAACTTGTAGGGAGATAAGTTGAAATTAGAAGTTGAAAAAGTAGTTTTTTCATTTTTCCTCTAAAATTAGATGATGTAATTTAATAGTATTTTACTATTTCCACCTTATACCTTAAAATTTCTCTAGTAAGAGGTTGGTCCTACCAACCACACTGCACCTGTAGCCATACACCATCAGGTCTCCACCAAGGATGAGATCTATGTGTCAGCCAACAATGCTTCCTTCCCTATAACATAAAACCTTTCATAGACGAGGTACTGTGTGATGTTACTCCTCTTGAATTCTGTGATGTGTTATTAGTCCAACCATACTTTTGAAAAAGACATGTTGTGTATGAGTCTAGGGCTCACACTATTAGTATAATTTTTTGAAATAAGTTATACCGAATACCTTAGGTAGCCCTGCTTACTATCATCTCTTTGATTTATGCTAAGCAATGCAGTAAGATCATCTCCCAAAGAGGGGAATTTTTTTTCTTTCTAATTCTCTCTCAAAGTAAGGGGAAGATTGTGGCCACATCCATGGCCCCTGAGAAGGGTTCCACCACACAATAGTAGTAGGTGGATAAGGTTGCGGAAGAATACAAGGACATTTTCTCTTCACACAAGGGGGGTACCTTTGCATTGTCAAGTCAAGCATTCGATTGATTTAACTCTTGGAAAATATCTACTTAGTGGGCCAATATAGCACCTCCCTATTATGGAAAATGAATAAATTGAGTGATAGATCTAGGAGTTGTGGAAAAAAGGGCACATTTGACCAATTTCCTCACCTTGTGGGAGTCCGATTGTACTTATACAAAAGAAGAATGGCACCTAGAGACTAAATTGGTTATTGGGAACTAAATAAAATCACTATTAGGAATAAATATCCAATCCCACAGATTTATGATCTTCTTGACCAGTTCAAGGAGGGAAAGTAATTCAACAAATATCAATTTAAAGACTGGCTATCACTAGGTTCTAATAGATCCCACAAATGTATGGAATACCACCTTCAAATCCAAGGAGGGAATTTTTGATTGGTTGGTTATACCTTTTAGGTCGAAAAAAGCCCCTGCAGATTTTATGAGGTTGATGGATGACATCTTGTGACCCTTTACCAACTTTTTCATCGTTGTATATCTGGATGACATCCTCATATTCAATAAGAATTGGGAATAGAAATTGTAACACATTCAATAGGTCCTTCGAACCCTACGACAACACAAACTATGTACCAACTTGGAGAAGTGTACCTTTGGCATGAATCGGGTCCAATATCTGAGTTACATCATTGATGAGAAAGGCATGCATGTGGATCCAGATAAGATACAAGTCATTCGGGATTGGCTAGCCCTGACCACTCTAATAGAGCTTCACAAATTTTTGGGCCTTGGCAATTTTTATCGAAGGTTTGTGTTGGGATTCTCTCATATCACTTACCCTTTGAGTCAAGTTACCAACAATGGAGAGAAAACAATATTTTTCTGGTCTAAGTCCCAAAAAAATTGTTAAAATTGGCAACTAGAGCCAAACTCCATGATGATCACCTTATTCATGGCTGATAATATTTTATATAGATTCCTCTCGTCAAGAGGTGTAGGATTTATCTAAATATCATCCGATTCCGATAAGTATTTATGGAGATATGAATTTATTTTGATCATGGAAAAATTGTCAAAGTCAGCTAGCAACTTAAGTATGCTCAAAAGCCCAACACACACATCTATTCATCATCAACCTTTGCATATAAATATAGGATGTCTCCTCCTCATTTGGACACACACTTCTCATCCATCTCTCTCTCTCTTCTGTGCAGAAAAGAGTATCTCTCTCTCTCTCCTGCGCAGATAGGTCTCTCTCTCACACATGGGAAGGAAGGATGCAGTTTTCTAAGGGTTTACAAACTGCAGACTGGAACTTTGACCAAAGTTGACTAGAATTCTCTCTCTCCTAACTACTTAGTAGGTGAAGCTGACTCTCCTTGGAAATACGTAATTCTTGGCACAGGAATCAAGGTGATCTGACCTCCGGTTTGGAAGATATTGAGTTCCCTAGTTTAGGGCTGATGTCACTGATGCTGATGCTAATAATGTTGATGCCGCTGATGTTGATGCCACTGATCTAGGGTTTTCTGCTGTTGATATAAATCAGATTTTTGTATTATTTCTCTCTGCTAAATTATTGAAGATAAAATAATATCTGATCAAAGGGTTTCCCCATATTGGGGTTTGTCCCTAGCTATCATCCACATCTTGTGTCTCCTATCTTGGCTTGTTTTCTGTCGATCGTTGAATGTTTTATCTGCACTTTACTTAATGTACATGTGATTGCTAATATATGGATAATAAGAAGAAAAATAAGTAAAATTCTCTAAGCATAGAACATACCATAAATTAACATCGTATCAGAGCTGCAGTGAAGACAAAGCCCGAGCACGAGCAAGAGCAATCACCAAAGAGAAGATTAGCAAGGCTATCCTAAAAATAACTATGGGGTCCTCAACACTCTTCCCTGCCGAAGGCAAGCTCTGTGAGAAGTCTGACTATCATGGATGGAAGATGTCTCTCGATCTGACTTTAGAAGATCAAGAAGTGTTGGACCATGTGAGAGGCAATATTTTTGAGCCTCCATCAAATGCATCCGCTGCTGCCAGGAAAAAATGGAAACCTGGAGAATTCAAAGCAAAGAAGATCATCTGGGACTCTATCGACAAGCACTTGGTGGCCTATGTTTCTAAACTGAATACCTCGAAGGAAATCTATGATAGACTGGATATATTATATGTACCTGATCTCAAAAGGAACCTAGTGTCCATTTCGGCAATGGAAGACAAAGGCTACATGGTGGTTTTCAGCGATGGCAAGGTACGTGTATGGAAAAACAATATTAAAGATGCCTTCACTCTTGGGTTTCAAGTTGATTCATTATATCAGGTCGGAGGAAGTCCACTAGGTGTTATGTCTTGTGACACATCTCTTCATTTTGAACTATGGCATCAAAGGTTTGCTAACCTTCATTATAAAGCTCACCTGATATAAGAAAAATGGTGACCAAAATGCCCAAGTTTAGAATAGAGCAAGAAGGTGTATGTCCCGGATGTGCCAAAGGAAAGCTAAAAAGGGGACCATTCCCCTCAAGCCAAAGCAAGACCTCTGATATATTTCAGTTAGTTCACTAAGACATATATGGTATGATACCTGTGAACTCCTTGGGAGGATATTAATATTACCTCATTCTTACAAATGACTATTCTCGCAAGACTTGGATATGATTCTTGAAAAAGAAGGATGAAGTGTTCTCTTGGTTTCGACACTTCAAAGCCTTGATCGAGAATCAAACTGAAAAGAAGATCAAGATCTTAAGGATTGATAATGGGACTGAATATGAATCTAATGAGTTTCATGAATTTTGTAAAGAGGCTGGCATTAAGAGGGAGACTACTACACCATACACTCCTGAATAGGATGGTGTGGTGGAAAGGAAGAACGGTACGATTATGGAAGTTGTCTATGTTATGCTTCATGACCAAAGACTTCCAAAGTTTATATGGGCCAAAGCTGCAAACACCACCGTATATGTACCAAAAAGATGCCCCCATCAATCATTGGGTTCCAAGACTCCTGAAGAAATGTTCTCCGGTAAGAAACCTGATGTATCTCATTTTATAATTTTCGGAAGCCCTGTATATTTTCATGTGTCAAAAGAGAAAGGGAAAAAATTGGGTGCATCTGGAAAGAAAGGAATCTTCGTGGGCTATAGTGAAAATACTAAGGGCTATAGAATCTATGTAGTGGTTCAAAGGGAAGTCGTGATTAGTCATGATGCCACCTTTGATGAAGATATGGCTCTTAGCAAGGTGAATAATCTTCCTACTATGAGGAGCACTCAAGAAGCTGACAGCAGGGACCAAAAGAAAAAGATGATGAAACAATGCTCGATGTGGAAGAACCCATGGATCCTATTGATCCTCCTCCACTTGAGCCTTCCTCTTCTAGTAAGAGGCCTTCATGGCTAAGGGGGACACTTGATGATGCTAAAGGACACACTGCACCCTGAGGAACCTTCTGTGAAAGTAAGAAACCAAACAGGTATCAGGGATACCTGACCATCATGAGCACGATCATTCAAAATGAGCCTTCATCATTCTCAAATGCCATCAAGCATCAAGTGTGGAAGGATGTTATGACCGAAGAATATGAGTCTATTATGAAGAATGATGTCTAGGAAGTAGTTCCCAGACCCCTGGATAAGACAATTGTCACTTCTAAATGGATTTACAAGATAAAGCATGCAGCTAGTGGAAGTACGGAAAAGTATAAGGCTCATTTTGTCGCTCGTGGCTTCTCCCAGACGGAAGGTATAGACTATGATGAGATATTTGCACCTGTTGCCAAATATACCACCATCCACTCGATCATAGCCCTTGCAGCTTCACAAGGATGGAACTTACATCAGATGGATGTTAAGGCTGTATTCTTGCATGGTTCAATCAAAGAAGAGGTCTACGTGGAGCAACCCGAAGTATTTGAGATTTATGATTGAAAATATCATGTGTTCAGGTTGAAGAAGGCCCCCTATGGGCTGAAGCAAGCACCCCAAACATTGTATGAGAGGATCGATAGCTACTTGATGAAGCTGGGTTTCACTAAGAGTGAAGCCGATCCTATCCTTTACTTTAAGGTTGAAGATGACAAACCTCTCATACTGGTGTTGTATGTTGACAACCTCTTTCTAACAGGTGTAGACAATCTCATTCACAACTGTAAGAGGGATTTGGCTTCTGAATTTGAAATGAAGGACCTAGGACTGATGCACTATTTCCTAGGACTTGAAGTTTGGTAGAAGCCAGGGGAAGTTTTCCTATCTCAAGGAAAATATGTGGTGAAGATATTGGAAAGATTCGGTATGGTTGACTGCAAGCCTGTAACTACCCCAATGGAGCTTGACTTCAAAAAGTTAAGCAGTAGTGATGCTGGACCTGTTTTCCGAAATGCCACCGAGTATCATCAACTCATTAGAGTATTAATGTTCTTAGTGAAATCCCGTCCAGACATATGCTTTGCAGTCAACACATTGAGTCAACATATGGTTGAACCTCACCACATACAATGGATTGGTGCCAAGAATCTGTTGAGATATCTTCGTAGCACAATTACTTATGGGTTAAGATATAGTACCGGAGATGTGAGACTACTTGGATATACTGATGTTGATTGCGCAGGCAATGTGGTGGACCGTAAGAGCACTTATGGGTGCTATTTCTCCTTGGGATATGCTTCGATATCCTGGATGAGGAGGAAGAAGAAGTCGGTGGCTTTGAGTACTGCCGAGGCAGAGTATATTTCAGCTAGAATGACCTCCTGTGAGGCAGTCTGGTTGCAAAAGCTCTTTAGTAAGCTATTTGGATTTACATTGGATACCACCGTGATTCTATGTGACAACCAGAGCAGGATCCATTTATCATAAGATCCCATATTTCATGATTGCTCCAAGCATATCGATATTAGGTACCACTATATTCGAGATATGGTGTAGCTAGGAGCAATAAGGCTCCAACATATCGGTACAGATGAACAAGTCGTCGACATTCTGACAAAGGCCCTAGGAAAGGTCAAATTCCTGACTTTCCGAGAACAAATTGGTGTCATTCAGAGATATGAGGTACTGAGCTCTGGGATTTCCAGGGGGTTGTGGGGTACTTCTTGGAGTGACATATGACCACAGGGTGACTCACCATCCCTTGTTGGTGCACTTTGTATAGGGTAAAAGGTTCAACCTTCCCGTGTGACACCCTATGGCGACCATGAAACAGGATGATTAGTTCTCCTGTGGGCCAAGATGATTCATTCTCTGTGGTGACTATGGAACAAGATGATTAGTTTTCCATGGAAATTGTGGGACATGATGATTCACTCTCCTGTGGATGGGATGATTCGCTCTCCTATGGATAGGATGATTCACTCTCCTATAGATAGGATGATTCACTCTCTTGTGGGACAGGATGATTCGCTCTCCTGTGGACATGATGATTTTCTCTCCTGTGGACAAGCTGATTTTCTGTCATGTAGACAAGACGATTCGCTCTCTTGTGGGACATGGTGATTTGCTCTCTTGTGGAAGGATGATTCACTTTCCTATGGACAAGATGATTCACTCTCTTGTGGGAGAGGATGATTCGCTCTCCTGTGGACAGGATGATTAGTTCTCCTCTCAAGGCATCCTACCCATGTAGTCTCGGACTCATGGGAAGTACCTCTCATTTGATCAATGAGTAGGGAAATGAGGATATGGACCATAGTAGTACTGATGGACGCATCATTGTATCTACTGTACTCCCTATGCTAAGATGATCTTCATTGATCTGGGATCAATGATACTGGTTTGGAACCAGTGAGAGTGGTACCCACTATGACACTGACTTTGGGTCAGTAGAGGACTGGTCTGGGACCAGTGGTACACACTCTAAGACTAACTTCGAGGCAATGGAGGATGGTATGATACATCCTCGATCACTTATTCTTCTTCTTCATAGTTCGAGTAGAGTAGAGCAGAACAGAGCAGAGCAGAGCATAGCAAGGCAGAGCAGAGCTAGCAAGGCAGAGCAGAGCATAGCAAGGCAAAGCAGAGCATAGAAAGGTAGAGCAGAGCATATCAAGGTAGAGCAGAGCATAGCAAGGTAGAGCAGAGCAGGGGTCAAGCTGTTCAGGGCAGTGCATTTGATGGATGAATAGTAGCAACGGTCAGACGAATTGCAGATGGAGTTCTCCCTAGTTGAGAGGGAGTGTTAAAATGGGAACCTAGGGCTAAAATCCATGAGAATCACCTTATTCATGGCTGATAGTATTTTATCTAGATTCCTCTCATCGAGAGGTGTAGGATTGATCTAAAGATCATCCGATTTCGATAAGTATTTATGGAGATATGAATTTATTTTGATTATGGACAAATTTTCAAAGTTGGCCAACAACTTATGTAGGCTCAGAAGCCCAACATACACATCTATTCATCATCAACGTTTGCATATAAATATAGGATTTCTCCTCCTCATTTAGACACACACTTCTCATCCATCTCTCTCTCTCTTATGCGCAGAAAAGAGTCTCTCTCTCTCTCCTGTGCAGATAGGTCTCTCTCTCACATGTGGGACGGAAGGACATAGTTTTCTAAGGGTTTACAAACTGCAGATTGGAACTATGACCAGTGTTGACCACCATTATCTCTCTCCTAACTGCGCAATAGGTGAAGCTGACTCTCCTTGGAAATCCACAATTTTTGGCACAAAAATTGAGGTGATCTGACCTCCGGTTTGGAAGATATTGACTAACCTAGTTTAGGGTTGATGCTGATGATATTGATGCCGCCGATGCCGATGATGTTGATCCCGCTGATGCCGATGATACTGATGCCACCGATGTTGATAATGTTGATGCCGCTGATAATGATGTCGCTAATCTAGAATTTTCTTCTGGTAATATAAATCAAATTTTTGTACTATTTCTCTCTGCTAAATTATTAAAGATAAAAGAAGATTTGATCAAAGGGTTTCCCCATATTAGGGTTTGTCCCTGGCTAGCTGCCACATCTTGTGTCTCTTGTCTTCTCTTATTTTCTATCGATCGTTTAATGTTCTATCTGCACTTTACTTAATGTACATGTGATTGCTAATCTATGGATAATAAGAAGAAAAATAAGTAAATTGCTCTAAGCATAGAACATACCATAACTTAACAAAAAGGCATTCATTGAGTTGAAGCAATGCCTTTTCTTTGCACCAATACTCACATTTCTAGACCTACAATAACAATTTGAAATTGAGACAGATGCCTCCAACATGATATTGGTGCAATTCTCACCTAGAAAGGGCTTCTGGTGGCCTATCATGGTGAGACACTTTCCGATACAATTAGTAAATACCCCACCTATGATAAAGAGATGTATTCCATCATGTAGACTTATTGGCATTGGAAACATTACATTCTTGGGAAGGATATAATAATACACATAAATTACCAACCTATTCATATTATACAAATAAAAGAGAAGCTACAAAATGATCGCCCCTAGAAGTGGTCCACATATTTGCAACAATTCCATTTGAACACTAAATACAAGAAGGGTGGCACCAATCATGTTGCAGATTGCCTCAATTGGCCCATAGTTGTAGCACTAACCACTACTCTCAACTCTTGTGGCCATGAGACCTCTAGCTAGCCACAACTATACAAAAATGATCCAGAGTTCACCGCGACATACCAAATGTTAGATTATGGAATTCAAGTTCTACACCTCCACCTCTAGGATGCATTATTATGTTACCTAGGCCACCTTTGTGTTCCTTCAAGCGAGCATGCCAAGATGATTTAAGAGGCACATTATAGTCGGATCGCATGATGCTTTGGGATGGAGAAAACTATGGTAGTAATACAAAATTATTTTTACTAGCGAAAACTTCGACAAGATGTTAAAAAATATATTAGTCCTACACTACCTATGCCATAGCCAAGCCAACCATCCAAAAATAAGGCTTGTACACCTCTCTTCCTACTCCTAGATAGCCTTGGGAATCCATCTCCATGGACTATTTGTATGGCCTCCCTTCCGTTAACCATGGTAATGATTGGGTATTTGTGGTTGTGGATAGATTTTCTAAGATGGTTATACTGGCGGTATGTAAGAAGAGTATGATAGCATAGGACACTGCCAAAATTTTCTTTGAATGAGTATGGGTACATTTTGGGATCCCACAAACCATCATATTAGATAAGGATAACATGTTCCTAAGCACATTTTGGTCAAGCCTCTAGTCACTATTGGACACCAAGCTCACCAAGTCGGTTGCATTCCATCTCTAGACTAATGACCAAAGAGAGATTGTCAACATGATGATCATGCACATATTGCGTATGTGCAACTCCAAGCATATACCATTATGGGATGAGAGCCTTCCCTATGTGAAACAAAGTTATAATAGAGTTATCCGTAGCTCAACAGGCTGAACCCGTTTCAAGTGGGCTTAGGATTTCAACCATTGTGTCTGATTGATGTTTCCATGCCTCATGTGATTACATAGGCATAATTCACACATGTACATCTAAGGATAATAAAGCAACGAGGTTTATTGAATACATCCATCACATCTACTAGTAGTTTCACAACATCTTGGATAAATCTAATGCCAAGCAAAAATAATGACATGATCAACATCTTATGCCACATAAGTTTAATGTGCTCGTCAATGTTTGGTTGAATTTACATAAAAAACACCTTTTCGAAGCCCATAAGAAGTTCCAACCACTTTGAAATGGGCCTTACACCATATATGTTGGCTTAGTGGGGCCTGACCTAGGTTCAAAAGTGATTTAGCCAAGCAAATCTCGGTACTTGTCACGCGGAATGAGTCGATCTCGCGGACAAGATAGACCTTCCTAGAATCTAATGAAGACCTAATGACAAACAAACCAGCCAGACACTATCTTTCTCTAAATGCGCTTATAAATAATGGCAAACAAATGTGTTTAAGGCCTACCTCATGTCCAGCGCAAGTTTGGAGATGCCTTCACTCCTTTGATCCAAGTAAATTCCTTTGTCGGAAACCTGCAAGCACAAACAAGGCAAATGATTAAATAGCACCTGAATAACCAATATTATAAAACATATTCAACATGAAAGTCAAGGAGTCCATGAAACAAATAGCATAAGATACTTGTTGAGAAAAATGAGCTTGATTGTATTAATTCAAAAGAAAAGAATCTTACAACCTTTGCCTTGACGCTGTACAAGCTCCTCCCAGGGTCCAACAAGAAGTCTCCTCAACTTTGACAAGCTTCACTCACTCCCCAATGAAGCCCAAAAGGTATGTGATCTCTCCTCTTAAGCTCAAATAGGAAGTCTTGATTTCACTAGCATTTACCCTCAAAAGTTCAGCTTCTAAACTCCCCGGCCACTGACCCAATGCCTCAATTTATAGTGAAATGGAGATCAGTTACCAGGTCCTCCTTCAAAGGGATAG
>APFE031534346.1:0-41173 GCA_000404065.3 Pinus taeda | reverse complement strand
GCCCAATCCTCCTCTGCCTCTTCCACCTCGTCAAACCCTCTTCCTTTGACTCCTCCCCACATCGATTCCTTCACCACCTCCTCTCCCCCACCTCCTCCATCTCCTCCTCCTCCCCTAATCCTCCACAACCTCCTCCTCCTTCATCTACCTCCACCACTCCTCTACTCCCATTCATATTTCTCTACCCTTATTCCTCATCCCCCATTTCTCCCTCATTTCTCCTCCTCCTCCTTTGTCGCCATTCTTCCTCTATTCCTCTTTGCCTTCACCTCTGCCTCATCCCTCTTCCCTACCCATATTCCTATTTCCCCATTCCTCTTCTTCTTCACATACGCCTCCTTCCCCTCTTCCTCCTCTTCCTACTCTTCTTACATTCTGCTTCAGCCTTTGCCACCACCTCCTCCTCATTCTCAATCCCCATTCCTCTTCCCCCTCATCCTATACCTCCACCTCCACCATTGATTCCACCCCCCTGCCCCTCCACTCTTCATCCTCTGGTGCCTCTCTCCTCCCTCAACTTCTCCCCCACCTCAGCCTCTTTAATCTCGACCTCTTCCTCCCCCTCCTCCTCCACCTTCCACCCTTCCCTCTTCCACCTCATCCCGCCCCTTCCCCCCTTCTTCCCCATCCTCCACCACCTCCTCCTCCACCTCCTCTTCTGCCACCAATTCCCCCTCCTACCACTCCTCCTCCCCCCCCGTCCCCAGACCTCCTCTTCCTTAACCTCCCCCGCGTCCACCTATCCCTCCTCATTCGCCTCTTCCTGCTCCACCTCTTCCTCCCCTTAGCCCTCCTCCAACCACCCTACCACACCAACCCCACCTCCTCACTCCTCGACCACCCTCTGCATCCTCCCCCTTCATGTCCCCCTCCCCCTTCTCTGTCACTCCTAATGCCTCGTCTATCCCCCCTCCTCTGCCTCCCGACCACACTCTACCTCCTTCTCCACCTCTTATCCCTCCAGCTCTTTCACCTCTTAGCCCTTCTCCCACTCCTCCTTCACCTCCCCCTCCTCCTCCTCCTCTGCTTCTTTGTACCTCCTCCAACTCCTCCCTCTTCGCCCCACCCTCCGACTCTGCCTCACCCTCCCCTTCCTCCTCCTCTAGCTATTCCCCCTCTACCCCTTCCATCTCTACCCCTCCTTCTACAACACCTATTCGCCCTCCACCCCATCTATATGTACCCCTCCTCCTCCTCCCCAATCCTCCGCCTCCCCCATCTTCAACCCCCCTTCCTCTGCCTCCTCCCCACACTGCTTCCTCCACCACCTCCTCCCCGACCGCTTCGCAACCTCCTCTGCATGCCTCCCGTGGCTCCACTGCTCCTTTACCTCCTCCTCCTCCTCCTCGCTCCCGCTACCTCCTCCCACTTGCATCCTCTTCCTCTGCCTCTTCCCCCTCCTCTAACCTGCCACCCCTCGCCACATCCCCAACCCTCTCCGTCCTACCCCCACCCTCTCCTCTACCTCCTCCCCTTCTCCTACCCCACCTCCTCTGCCTTCGCGTTCCCTCTCCCTCCTCATCCTCACCCTCACCATTACTGCACTCGCCTCCTCCTCACTGACCCTTACCCCAGCCGCCTCTATCCTGTTTCGAAATTGTAACCATTTAGCCTTTGTTGTGAGGACTAATTGTAACTGTTTGTGATGAGAGATGGATATTGATACAAAATTTCTCATAATTTCAAATGTGTGAACAAAGGTATAATGGGAAACTAAAAATATAAAAAATTGCTCAGAATTTAAAATGTATGAACAAAACTATACAAAAATAAATGTTATCCATAGTTGCAGAAAAATAATTATAAACAATACTTCCAAAGAAGTGATCTGTGCGAACAAAATTATCTATAAATGCTATGCATAGGTGCAGAAAAAAAATTATAAACAAAACTTTAAAACAAAGATTGAAGGACAAGCTTTGCTTAAGAATGTTAAAATAATTCAAATTGAGAGAAATGACATGCTTAACTCGCGATCATCCTGAGCGTGGGAAAGATTGTGGCTGCAGCAAAATGTAGACATGTTGTCTGCCTCCAAGAATGAAGGAAATTTCTGGAAATTTTTCTTACAACAGTGGAGGTGAGAATCCGAAAGAATTAAACAATTTTTTACTCCTCCCCTCTCTCTATAATTCTCATGACCTTGAGGAATAGATTTTATAGTTCTCTTGAACTCAACCATAATCTACCGGAAATTTGTAAGCCCTGAGTGTTGTGTTTCTTGAATTCCAACACACATCAATAATATAATAATCAATATGGTTTGGATTGAAACACTCCATCAACAAAATTAGCAATATTTCTAGAATTTCAACAGTGTCAACAAAATTAGAAATATTTCTTAAATTTCAACAATATAAGAAAATATTATGTTAACATTGTGTCCTCAAATTAAGACTAGCAATCATTTATTCATTTTTTTTGTTTTGTTTTATATTGATATTGTTTGGTTATCTTATAATCTACTTAGTTGAAAACTGCATAAACTTTCATTCAAATTTTTAAATACAGTGAAGCAAACTATCATAACTAGAAGTTACGAGTTATTCGTAAAAAATTATTTTCACCGAAAAAAAAGTTAATTTCATTTATACCAATTAAACATCATGAATCCAAAAATCTCGAAATATAGAATAGTCCAGCATGCATGCATTTATTTATTTCCGAAAATTCGGAATCTCTTAATCAAATTAAATATCATAAATCATAAGTCTAATAAAAAGTAGAAATAAGGAAATATTGAGATGTTTCAAGGTACCTTTAGCATTTGCCTCCATAACAGTATCCATTCTGTCTTTCGCTCAGCCCTTTCCATTCTGTCTTTCGCTCAGCCCTTTCCACTCTGCTTTAAAGATCGAAGGGCATGCAATTCATGAATGATCCTCTCTACTGTGGTCTAAGGCGTAATGATCGTGTCTGCTCTGCCCTTAAGCTAATTCAACAAATATTAAACAACATTAATTTCGAGATAACTCGTTGAAGAATTACAAATAGATAAATATTCCGAAGTCATTGTAAAGAATGTTTAAGCCTCTGGCTGCATAGCGGTATTCACTCTGCCTTTCGCTCAGACCTCTATACTCTTTATCTCAACAGAATGAAGAAAGAAAGAAAAACAGCCCAAAAAAACAGACAATGATACTAAAATGATAAATATATTAATTAACGAATGAATTAATGAGACTAAAACAATACCACATACCCTGACCGCTTGATCCAAAAGGGGAATCGAAATTTTGTTTAATCAGTTTTCTTTAAAGATCAAACTACATGGAATTCAACCTCTGCTATGCTCTGCTCTTTCTCGCTCACAAGCATGATGATCCTCTCTGCTCTTCTTTACTATTAAGCGAATCCACAGATAACACTCCTCAAAGAATTAAAAAGTTGTTGTAAGGTACCTTAAGCGCCATAGCGGTATTTACTAAAACCATACCACATGACTTTAAAGATCGGACGACATGGAATTCAGGAATGATCCTCTATGCTCTGCTCTTTTCGCTCTCAGGCATAGTAATCCTCTCTACTCTGATCTTAAGCAAACATTAGACAACATTAATCCAGAGATTATTATTTAAAGATCGAATGACAGGGAATTGAGGAATAATCCTCTCTGCTCTATTCTTTCTCCCTCCCAGGCGTAGTAATCCTCTCTACTCTGATCTTCAGCAAACTAAGAAAACATTAAACAATATTAATCCAAAGATTATTGCTTTAAATATCGAACGACATGGAGTTCAGGAATGATCCTTTCTGCTCTGTTCTTTCTTGATCTCAGGCATAGTAATTCTCTCTACTCTGATCTTAAGCAAACATTAAACAACATTAAGCCACATATTATTGCTTTAAAGATCGAACGACATGGAATTCAAGAATAATCCTCTCTGCTCTGTTCTTTCTCAGCCGTAAGGCATAGTAATCCTCTCTACTATGATCTTAAGCAAATTAAGAAAACAAAAAAAGAATATTAATCCAGAGATTATTACTTTAAAGATCTAACGACATGGAATTCAGGAATTATCCTCTCTGCTCTGTTCTTTCTCACTCTCAGGCATAGTAATCGTCTGTACTCTGATCTTAAGCAAATTAAGCAAACATTAAACAACATTAATCCACAAATTATTATTTAAATATGGAACGACATGGAATTGAGGAATAATCCTCTATACTCTGATCTTTAACAAATTAAGAAAACATTAAACAATATTAATCCAGAGATTATTACATTAAATATTGAACGACATGGAATTCGGGAATGATCGTCTTTGCTCTGTTTCTTCTCGCTCTAAAGCGCAGTAATCCACTGTATTCTGATCTTAAGCAAAATAACCCAACATTAAACAACATTAATCAGGAGATTATTACTTTGAAGATCAAACGACTCTGTTCTTTCTGGCTACTCTGATATCAAGAAAATTAAGACAACATTTAAGACAACATTAATCCAGAGATTGTTACTTTAAAGATTGACATGGAATGCATGAATGATCGTCTCTGGTCTGTTCTTTCCCACTTCTATTCATTTCTTTCTCGCTCTCAGACGTATTAATCCTCTCTACTCTAATCTTAATCAAATGAAGCAAACATTAAACACCATTAATCCAAAGATTACTCCACGAAGAAGTAAATATAGAGAATTATTAAATCGAGAGATTATTCGGCGAAGGTACCTTAATCCTTTCGCTTCATAACGGTAGTCGCTCGATCTTTAGCTAAGCCCTTTGCACTTTTTCCTTTCTCTTACCAAGGTGACAGTAAAAAAAACAAACAAAACAATATTAATTGACAAAAACTAAAATCAAAACCACAAATTAGTTATTAAAGACTCCAAATCAAAATATCAAAATAACGACCACATCTCTCACCTAATCTACTAATTCAAAATAGGAAGGGAGGTTGTGTTTAACCAGTTCCCGTTATAGATCAAACTACGTGGAATTAAGGAAGAATCCTCTCTACTCTCTTTCTCACTCTAGCGTTAAATTCGAAAATAAAACAAAAATAACATACACAACTCAGGCACAAAGGTGAAGCCACACATGAACTGAAACAGAGACAAAAACGACCCTAGCACACCAGACAACCACTCCGTGAGAGAAGAAGGGAGAAAAGCGCAATACACGTTAAGGAAATTGGAACATAATTATATATACAGTGAGGCATCCTTCTTTCGTGCTCCTATTCTCGATGTCAATCTTGAAATCTTAAATGGTTGATAACGGTCAAATATTCTGACTTGGATAAACTCCAACAAAAGCGTGACGAACAAATAAGAAATTGATTTAAATTCATGAGTTTAATATGGTAAAAAGACATCAGTTTACTATTTGATAGGATGCCAACACCCCATCTCTTCATCCGTTGGTTACTTTTGTTGAAATTTTAGATTTTTTTGTTTTATCAAGTATATTATTTAGTAGGGACACTTTTTATTAAAATTCTAGATTTTATTTTATATATATATATAATGATATAGTGGATATATAACGATTTAAAATTAAAATATTTTATATAAGTTTGTTTTTTAAATATTAATAAAATATAATATATATTTTTTATAATATTATATTTTAAATGTGTAAAGATAATGAAATCATAAAACTAATAAAATTATCTTTATATTTTTAAAAATAGAAGATATTAAATAGTAATATGATTATCTTTTCAATTTTTTTTTTTAATTAAAGATTTTACAATTAGTTTATGAGTAATGATTATTTATTTCCATGTTTGTAGGCTTTTTCTAGTTAAAAGGTTTTGCATCAAAATATATATCTTATAATTTGTGATAACAAGTATTACTAAAAAGCATGACGACTAAAGCATATCCATATCCTTGTCAGCTCTTAAACACATGAGGACTAAATTTAGAAAGTTCAAAAAAGCAAAAAGATAACAGTTGTGACTTCTTAAACACATCCAATTATTAATTACATTCTTAAAATCTTATAAAAGCAAAAAGATAACCACTTATTTAGAAACAAGAATATAATTTGCATTCATGAATGCTAAACCAAATCCAATGTTGAATTAAAGACATATTAATTAAATTCTTGAAACCTGAAAAAAAAAAACAAAAAATCAACAGTTAAATTTAAAAAGCAAAATCCTATTATATTCTTAAATACTTTAACAAAAACAACTAAATTTTAAAAACCATTTAATTCGAAGTACATTTTTTTATTACTCATTCTTATTCATTGTTCTGCTACACTCTCTCAATCCATCAAAACTATAGTCCTTTCATTTAGACAATGTCATTCATTAATGTTAATTTCTTCCGGATTTCGTTTTGGTGGGATTTCGTTTTGTTAATCTCGGCCTCATAGAATGAGGCAGTTTGGTTAATCTCTTTTTTTAACTAGAAATGTTTTATCGAAAAATATCTAAAATTCTCTTATGGTCTCTTTTATATATATTAAAAATGCATTTAATTGTGATTATGATTACATTTTTATTTGTTATAATTAGATATCTAATTATTTCTTCTTCATTATAAAATCTTATTCAAGGGCATTCAATTGTGTTTATGATCAAATATATATTCTTGGTGTAAGGTAATATTAATTTATTATTGTATTTTAGTATGGAAATTTATATTTATTTCACGCATATTTAATTATTGCATAGTTATTATTTTATAAAAAATATTCGTGTTACAATGTATTATTTATAAAAATTGCTAGAATGTATATTTTTAGTTTTAGTTTTACAAATTGCACTTTAAATAGTATAATGGGGTATAATTCTTTTATTAATATTGTAAAATGGATTTCAAGTTTATAATGTCTATAAAATTGTATATTATGACCATATATGCTCATTAAAAGAACTAGTTTCACTTAATGCTAAGTAATGATAAGTGAAGTCAAGTTTATAAATTAGATTTAAGATTTATGTTTTAGGCTTAGGATTATACGAGGTAGGGAGGAAAGGAAGAAGGGTGTAATGGTGACATAGAGAGAGATAAAGGGAGACTTAGACACATGTTAATAGAGGGAGAGAGGAGAGGGAGAGACTCAAGGGGGAGAGAGAATGAGAAAGAGGATGAGAAATGGAAAGAGAGAGGGGGAGAGAGAGTGGAATAAAAGGAAAGAGGGACGGAGTATTTAGAGGTAAAACATGAGAGAGAGACTAGGGAGATATTGAGAGAGAGGGGGGGTAGAGAGAGAGAGACTGGGAGAGAAAACTGGAGAGTAGGAGAGAGAGGGAGAGTGAGCGAAGAGGAGGAAGAAAGAGAAGGCAAGGAGAGAGAGGGAAATAAATACTGAAAGTGGGAGAGGGGGGAAGGAGAGGTAGTGAGAGTGAGACAAGAAGAGAGAAAGGGAGAGACAATGAGAGAGAGAGAAAAAGAGACAGAGTGAGGTAGAGAGATATAGGGAGAGAGGGAGACCAAGAGAGTGAAGCAGAGAGAGGGGATAAGAGATGAGGGGGAGGGGGAATGAGAGATGGAGAGAGGGGAAGAGTTGTACAGGGGGAGAGTGAGGGGGATAGAAGGTGAGAGAGAGTACGCAAAAGAGACATTTTGAAAGTGAGAAAGAGCAATATTGGGAGAAAATGAGAGAGGTGGATATCAAGAGAAAGGGAGATAAATGAGGGAAAGAGAGAAAGAGAGAGGGGAGAGGGATGGATTGCAAGAAAGAGGAGATAGGGGGGGAAGGGAGGAGGAAGTAGAAAGGGAGTGATCAAGAGATAGAGAGAGATAGAGAAGGATACAATGTTATAGAGAGAGTCAAAGAGAGACATAGTAAGAGTCAGAGAGAATGACTGATAAATAGTGTGAGAGAGAGATCGCAGGAGTGAGAGCTAAGAGTAAGAGTTATAGAAAGTGAGAGAGATAAAGAGAGAGGGTCAAAAGGGTGGGAATGAGGGAGGGCCTATTTTGACCCTTCAACATTCTTTCACAATATATTCATACACATTTTCATTCATTTATCATCTGAAGTGATATTCTCATTGTCATTTATTGCAAAATAGATTTTTTGAACTAGCACCTCTCATCTCTGCTCATGAATCTCTATGGCCTAACTCCCATGGAGAGGACCATGAATTTATGCAAAAACCTTGAGTGTTGAATTTTAAACTTTTGTTGTTTTCCACATAGAATTTACATAGATAAGGAAGAGGACAAGGGGGTTGCACTTTGTTTGAGGCAATCATTGAAAATTTTAAACCAAAAGAAAAGAAATTATGGGGTTTCATTTTATTCATTTCATGTTAAGTCCAGTAATTGTAGATTTTATTTTCATTGAGAACTACTTCCCATGATTTTATTTTTATATCATGTATGAGTACTATAGGAAGTGTTTCTATATATTATATTATTCTTTTACATTGTAAAGAAAGGCAAATATGGGGTTTCATTTTATTTATTTGATGTTAAGTTGAGTATTTATAGATTTTATTTTCATTGAGAATTACTTCCCATGATTTTATTTTCATATCATGTATGAGTAAGATAGTAAATGTTTGTATATATTACATTTTCCTACATTTTTTAAATAGATCGTTAATGATTTTAAATTAAATTATGAATGGGAAAAATAAGGTTTTATTTAATTTATTTGTTTATAAATAATGGTGTTTTTAATTTCATTGTCTACGAAACATGATCCTTTTGGGAGAGAACCATGAATTTATCCTCAAAGCATTCCAGTGTAAGGTTAAAGTTTGGGCTTTTTGCAGCTTTAAATATTTTTTTTGTTTTTCACATTTAAGTTTTACCTATAAGGAAGGGGATAAGTGGGTTCTAATTTGTTTCAATCGATTATTGTAAATTTTAAATTAGAAGAAAAAAATGTGGGGTTTCAATTGATTCATTTGTCTTTAAGTCTTAGTTTGTGGAATTTATTTTTATTGTGAATTACTTCCTATGATTTTATTTTCATAAAATGTATAAGTATGATAGGAATTTTTTCTATATATTATAGTCTCGTTTCACTTTGTTTAAATTGATCGTTAATAATTTAAAATTAGAAAGGGAGAAATGGGGTTTTATTTATTTTTTTGTTTATAAATGATGTTTTTAATTTCACCTTGTTTCGTCATTTTATCTATTTTATGTAAATCTATGTTGTTCAATATGTATGAGTATTCGAAAAGTCGATTGTCTAACTTGGTTAATGATTTTGTAGATCATATATATGCTTATACACCATGAAATGAATATTGTGTGAATATTTTGTGAGAAACTTATTTATTTTAAATGACTTTTTCATTTGGTTTATTTTTAGTATAATTATCTCATTGAACATGTGTGAGTCTGTGGAGGAATATTTGAACGAATCATGTTCTAGTTATTTATTTTTTCCTCAATTGTACTGGGAAACATATTTAGGCTATTTTTCTAAAGAACCCTTGAATATTTGATGTTGAGTGATATTTATTTAAATATTTTAAATTAAAATATTACAAATATTTGTTAATGATATCGATTCCCTTTCCACTAAGAGTTTGTTGTCGAAATTTAACATTGGTTTTGGAATTTGGTTTTTTGAACAACTTTGTTGTATTTTCTTTCCACAAAAGCTTTATAGATAATACTATGGAGGTGAACCAACCTAGATCTATCAAGTACTAAGAGGGATCAAATATTTCAACATGCAAACCTATTTTGTGGTTGAAAAAATTAAAGAAAGATTTGCAACTTGAAAGATATTTTCACTTTATTCCCTTAATAGGTTTGAATTTAAGATGGATGCATGATAGTTTTTATAGCACATGTATTATAAGGAAAGTATGGACCTTTATGAAGAATGAATTGATGTCTTCTAACATTGAAAATTAATTTATATAACATGATAATGATAAGGGTGTTGAATATAATTGTAAATCAAATAAAGTCATATAAATAATACAAAGAATCCTGATACATAGAAAGTAATGTTCCTCATATTTCTTTTCTGCATTAAACGGTGATCAAAATGAAAAAACTATTACGAAATTTTAGATAATATTGTTTAGTTTTCAGCGACCTTGATAAAATTTAAAAATATAATTCCTTCAATTTTCATGACCTTTGGATTGAACTAGATGATCAAAATTATAGTTCAAATAACAACATAAATAACTAATAAAATATTTTCTTTACCTGAGATTCATCAAAAACATTGGAAATGTAGATGTTGATTGTTTCAGAGAAGAGGCGCAAAATAAAATATTTTGTTTGGTATTATATTATTTTGTACTAATATAAATATATTTGAACATAAAATTCATCCTTTATAAAGAGGGTTTCAATTTAATTTTAATGTTGATATTTCGACTACACTAGATTCATGGCTAGTTTAAACAACAGAGTAACAATTAAATTTTATTACCTCAAAGAATCCCTACATTGCACAATCTAGACCAAGATGCATCTTTCCTTTCTAGTCATCCCTCTATAGTTTTATCTAATATAGATATATATAGATATATAAATATATATATGATTGGAATACTCTCTCCCTATACAACGTTTGTTGCTATTTGGTGGATATCTTGTAATGATAAATAATTAATGGCTACTGAGTTCAAAGATCTACAGTTTCCCAGAAATTTGGCACCACTCATAAAATTGTCTTTTTCATTATTCTTGTTAATTGAAGGATAGTAGTAGACATGAAAGAACTAGTTAACAAGTTACTAGCTCACCAAATAATTTTTAATAGCTTCTCTATATCTCAGCGAGGATCTTCTACATTTTCAGTGATAGTATATCTTCTTTTTGTCCATACCTATATGAATATGAAATTGTACGCATTAGTGTTACAATTCATGGAATGAAATCATATCGTATATAGCTAAAGGATAGACAAAATATGTTTCACACAAAGACATAAACGGTCATAATACCTACACATATCCCTTATGCAGGGATTTAGAGCACCAGTCATTCAAACAATACAATTTAATAGGTGATTCCATTTATTCGTATTATCTTTTGGGATGTTTTTATAAAAAAAATTGAAAGGTTGTTAATATCCTCTCCTCTTATTGTTGCATTTATCCATACTTCAATGATTTATAACTTCATAAATGAAACTAGAAATTTGTTGGTTCTTATATATGATAGATGTTTGTTAGTCGACATCTTGGTTTCTTAACATGTTGAGGTCAATTTTCTTTCTTTTTTAGTGTCTTGTTTTTATAAGCTTAGAAAAAACATGTTTATTCTCAAGCATTATTTAAATAAAAATTTCTTAAAAACCTAAATTTAATTTATAATTTTTATCGTAAATTTAATGTAATTGTAGAAATTGTATTTAAATTATCATGTATTCATTAAAATTTATTTTAAAATTTTAATCCAATTGTATTCATTACCTTTATAGAAATATATATATGATTTTTTTTTGCAAATATATATTATATATTGAGAATTCATCTTTCTTCATATATGTTGTACCAATCTAACTCTAAAGTACAGATAATCGGTGAATCTGGGCACACACACACACACACACACATATATATATAAATACTTATGAATGTTTCTTTATACTAAGACAAATTACAAGTAAAATATGATAAAAGCATTTCATCATTTATTTTCTTATCATTCTCTAATCTGATGAATGTTTGTACCAAATTTAGCGCCCTATTTCTATCATTCCATTGAGTTGTTTAGTCATTAAAATTTTCTATATGTATCATTCTGTAAAAACTAGTGATCTTTCTTGCATGGCTATAGATGCCTTTTTCTTTTTCTTTTTTTTAATCTAAGAACGTGCATTATATCATAATATTACATCGATTTACAGAATTTTCCAAAATCCTACCATCCTCACTCATACCATATTTATTAGCCACTATGTAATTACCAAAAAAGATAGCCAATTTCCTTGAGAGGAACTAAGTCCTTGATTCCAAGTGTATAGGCTAGATTGTGGTCTAGGGCCTTGTTATGGCCTGAATCTCCCACAAGGTGCCTTTTCTATTGACCCCTCTCTAGAATTTCACTTCTAGCTCTACTTCGTTGATGAGGCATTTCACTCCAAGCTATATGACAATATTTCCTACAAACCAAAAAACTATTTCAATAACAATAAGAATCAATATATTGGGATAGAATACCCCTAGAACCCAAATATGTACCTCCTATACCTATACATGGGATGAGGGCTAACATTCACAAGCTAAGAGTTTAATCATGCCCTCTCTCTACATAGGCACACCTAACCCTCGATCAAACCACCAAAAAGTTGAGGTCCTTCCAAGACAAGGAGAACCTAATGTTTCTATACCAACCTATGAATTCGAGTCCACCATCTAACAAAATTGGCCCCATCACCATAAAATATATTTAGGACTAAAAAAAAAATTGTAAATAATCTTAATGTTGATCAAAGAAAATGAAAGACCCAATGTCCATGGTTAATTAAGAATAAGGTAAAGACTAGTGTATATGGTAGTTCCTAATCCCCATAAAGAATAACACATAGTTGATGACAACAATATGTAAATAGGGAATTTGGCTTAGTGATGTATAAATAATTGACATACCCCTCTATGCAGAAGTCACCCTAGCACATCTCATTGTTTGTCTAGTGTGTTGCAAGTGAGCAAGAGCACTATTTTTTCTACTGCCTAGTGTTGTAAATCAAAAAGGAAAATTCTTGTAAAAGTGTTAAAGGTGTTCTTTTGTTGGACAAACTTGGAATCATTCTAGACTTGCCCTGTATCCGGTAAACCTGACCATCATAAAACCTCCTTGAAATTGTTACAATAAGTAATATTTCCCATCTTAATACTTAGTTGAAACCTAGTTTGAGCACGTAAAGCTACAAGCATACCATGCTTGACCAAACATCCTACTATGCCATCCATCATCAATGTTGCAGTATAAAAATCCCCCATTAATTAACTAAATTCAATGGCATAAGAAGAAACATCTAGGAAATCAAGGAAGCACAAAAGGGTGATAATCTTGTGCCTTATATAAACAAAAAACTACAAATAATAAAAGTTGATGAGTCTTGCCTACTAACCTTTAAAAGTGCATAGATAAGAGATGTTGAAAACCAGTAAATTCGTCACAGAGCCATTACATATCTCATACAACCATTAAAGCGTGTGCATCTGTGTTTTCAGGATGATCTTTGTCCATTTTGTGCCGCAGTGTGTTCATCAAAGTCGTTGCTCAAGCGAATTCAAAAATTCGATGGATTTTCAAATTCTGACGTGGCAGCACGCAAATATGGGGTTCTGCTCTTCCAATATATAGTTGTTTTGTTCTCCAATTTATATGGTTGTTTTGTTCTCCAATTAAAGGTAGGTAAATTATTTCTACAAATTCAAAGCAGTTTTATATTTTTTAGTTTCATTGTTGTTTTGTTTAACCTTATCTAAATTTTATTATATTGAGATTCCCGATTTGATTAAATCGCATCTCTATCATAAATAGATTTTTAATTTTAATTTTAGGTCACCAACAAACATTTCTTGATTTCAATTTATTTTTACCTATGCTGATTATATTTCATACCATCATTCTTGATTTCAGTTCAGCGTTTAAGTATGTTACTATATTTCAATACGCCTTGTTCACCATCAAACCCATTTAGTTCGAGGTACATTTGTTATTACTTACTGTTATTAAATGTTCTGCTCCACTCGCTCAATCCATCAAAACCTTAGTCCTAACATTTATTCAATGTCGTTCATTAATGTTAATTTCTTCACGATTTCGTTTTGGTGGGATCTCATTTTGTTAATCTCGGCCTCCTAGAATGAAGTCGTTTTGTAAATCTCGTCTTTTTAATATGAAATGTTTTATCGAAAAAATCTAAAAGTCGTTTTGTAAATCTCGTTTTTAAAATACGAAATGTTTTATCGAAAAGATCTAAAATCTCTCATCGCCTCTTCATAAAATTAAAATTACATTTAATTGTGATTATATTAATTTTAAATTTGTTATTGTATATTTATTATATTTTTATCATAAAAACTTTAACTTCAATAACCCCAATGTGTTTATTTCAAATAATATATTTGGTGTAAATTAATATTAAATTATTATTGTAATTAATATGGAAACGTATATTTATTTCACTTGTATTTACTTATTTCATAGTTATTATTTTATAAAAAAATATTCATGTTACAATGTATTATTTATAAAAAATGCTAGAATGTATATTTTTAATTTTAGTTTTTCAAATTGCACTTTAAATAGTATAATTGGGTGTAATTCTTTTATTAATGTTGTAAAATGGATTTCAAGTTTATAATGTCTATAAAATTGTATATTATGACCATATATGTTGTTTAAAAGGACTCATTTCACTTAATGCTAAGTAATGTTAAGTGAAGTCAAGTTTATAAATTAGATTTAAGATTTAATTTTTAGGCTTAAGATTATGTGAGGGAGGGAGGAAAGGAGGGAGGGAGTGATGGTGACATAGAGAGAGATATAGGGAGACTTAGGTAGATGTTAAGAGAGGAAGAGAGTCAAGGGGGAGAAAGAATGAGGAAGAGGATGAGAAATGAAAAGAGAGAGGGGGTGAGACAGAGAGACGAACAAAAGGAAAGAGGGAAGGAGTATTCAGAGGTAAAATGGGGGAGAGATAATGGGGAGATATTGGGAGATGGGGGGATAGAGAGAGAGAGACTGAGAGAGACAAATGGAGAGAGTAGGAGAGAGAGGGAGAGTGAGCGAGGAGCAGCGGGAAAGAGCGGGAAATGAGAGAGTGGGAAATGAATAGGGAAAGTGTGAGAGGAAGGAAAGAGAGGTAGTGAGAGTGAGATAAGGAGAGAGAATGAGAGAGAGAGAGAAAAAAAAAGATAGATATTGAGGTATAGAGATATAGCAAGAGAGGGAGAGAAAGGGAGAGAAGGAGAGAGAGAGGGAGAGAGAGGGAATAAGAGATGAGGGGGAGGGGGAATGAGAGAGGGATCCAGCAAGAGAGAGTGGGAAATTAGAGAGGGTGATAGAGGGGAAGATTTTTACAGAGGGAGAGTGAGGAGGATATAATTTGAGAGAGAGTATGCGAAAGAGACATTTTGATAGTGAGAAAGAGAAACATTGTGAGAAAGTGAGAGAGGTGGATATTAATAGTGAGGGAGATAAAGTGAGGGAAAGAGAGAAAGAGAGAGGAGGGAGGGGGGATGAAAGGAGAGAGGAGTGAGGGGGATGAAAAGAGAGAGTAGAAATGGAGTGAGCATGAGATAGAGAGAGATAGATAGGGTGAGAGACAAAGAGAGAGAGGGAGAGGAGGAAAGAGAGAGTATGAGAGAATGTGAGTTTTATATATTGATATAGAGAGATATAAAAGGATACAATGTCAAAGAGAGAGTTAGAGAGAGACATAGTAAGAGTCAGAGAGAATGGCTAAGAAAAAGTGTGAGAGAGAGATAGCAGGAGTGAGAGCTGAGACCAACAGTTACAGGGAGTGAGAGAGATAATGAGAGAGGGACAAAGGGGTGGAATGAGGGGGGGATATTTTGACCCTTCAACATTCTTTTACAATATATTCATACACATTTTTCATTTATTTATCATCTGAACTGATATTCTCACTGCCATTTATTGTAAAATGGATTTTTTGAACTAGCACCTCTCATCTTTGCTCATCAATATCTATGGCCTAACTCCCATGGAGAGAACCATGAATTTAGGCTAAAACCCTGAGCGTTGAATATTTAAACTTTTTGTTGTTTTCCACATAGAATTTTCACAGATAAGGAAGAGGACAAGGGGGTTGTGCTTTGTTTGAGTCGATCATTCAAAATTTTAAACCAAAAGAAAATTAATTGTGGGGTTTCATTTTATTGATTTGATGTTAAGTCGAGTATTTGCAAATTTTATTTTCATTGACAATTACTTCCCATGATTTTATTTTCATATCATGTATGAGTACGATAGGAAATATTTCTATATATTATTCTGTTGTTCTACATTGTTTAAATAGATCGTTAATGATTTTAAATTAGAAATGGGAAAATTATGGTTTTATTTAATATAGGCCCGTTGCCATCGAACTTCCTCATATCCATCTTTGGAACATGGTGGGTCTTCAATCCAACGTTAGATTCTATGAAATCATGATGAACATTTCTTTTTTCTCATCATGAGTTTCTTTAACTACCCTTTTGCCATTAGTAGGTAATTATTGTAGGAAATTTGTCGAAACTATCTTCATATCTTCCATGTTGCCTTTAATATTTGCTTATATACCATCCATGTCATCCATCTTAGCTTCCATGCCATTGATATTACCTTCCATGCCTTTATTTAATCCATTCATCTAAGCTTTTGTTACTTTTTGTGAGAGTGAAAATTGTTGAACTTCGTCTCATAATTTTGATATCTCATGTTGCATTTCTTCCTCTTCTTAATGAGTCATGGTAGAGCTTTCAGGTTTCTTACTAGGTGTTTCCATTTTCTTTCTTCGAGGAATCAATTAATGACAATTATGCCTCAACATGCCCTTTGAATCACTTCAAACTAATTTTTCAAACCAAACTTATGCAAATTAAAATAAAAAAAACTACACACCTTCTTTTTGCATTGTAGGAGATCGATATTAAATCTATTGCATCTCTGAAATTCTAGATCCTCAAGGTCTTAAATTACAACCTGAGATAGCCCTCTATGTCCTATTTTCAATGCCACCAACCTAATTGAAGGTGGAATTTCCAAGAAAGAGTTATGCCAAATATCCCTAGATGAAATGATTATATACTTTTTAATAGAGTTAACGTGTAGGATGTGCCATGTGTCAATTTCGCGACCTTCATATGTGAAACCGATACACATACAACTATATTTTGTCTTCTTTTTATAACTTCTTATGAAATTTTAATCATATGCTCAAAGAGAAAGCTATGACAATGTTCCCATGGTCACTTGTTTGGGATGTAACTTGGGGAGATTGCAAAAACCCTAACTTCTGTCATGAGAAGAGATCGGAAATTTGAACCCGAGGTTCATTAATATTTCTTCTCATATGGGTTTTAATTTCAGCTACGAATATGCCATAGAAAATTATTTATAGCGAAAATTCCATGAAACCATAGAATCCAAAGCTTTGATACCAAATGTTATCCAACCAGCGCATAAAATAGAAGAAAAGATAGATCAACAACTACAAAATCAGCCTCTTAAGGAGGGAACTCCTTTACATTATAGAAATCAAAATTATTTCATGATACAAATGACAAAACATCCTTTCTATATATAAGAGTCTAAGGGGTCACAATATAATCAAAGTTGACATAACAATAATAATATAAGGGCATAACAATAACGATAGTGTGTTTTTATGGGGCACACTAACAACAATATGGGGATGATAGGGGAACAACAATAATAATAAGAGACACAATGATAATATTAATGGCAGAGTCACTAGTATTATGGAGACCTAACATAGAACATTTGCATAATTAATTTCTATTCCTTTATTCAAATGAGTTGTGTATTTTTCTAATAAAATAAAATACATTATAAAATTCAATATCCAAACAATTAAAATTCAAAAAAGGAAAGAAAATCAAATACATTGAATATTTAGATTAGTTTTCCAATTTCATGTTACAGATTGAATTTCTCCAATCTCATAGGATGGAATGTTGTATTGGCCATAAAATTTATGAAATACAATGTACAAATAACTATAAATGAAAATATGAAAAAGAAAATCTAATGCATGGAACATTCACATTTGTTTGATGACGTGGATGATATTTATGGGATGGTTCCTCTTTTATCATAACATTAATAGATGGAACATTTGGGGAGTTAATTTTTATACCTCTATTTAAGTGAGTTGTTTCGCGTTCCAAGAAAATAAAATAGATTATAAAATTGAATGTCCAACCAACCAAAAAAAATTAAAATTAAAAACGGATCAAACACATTGAACATTTACATTAGTTCAACAATTTGGTGGTTAAGAAGAATTCATAGTAAGGTTATGACATGATTCATCTTAACTTTGGGATTATTTGATGGAAACCTTAGGGAGTTAATTTATATATCTCTATTCAAATGTGTTGTTTATTGTTGCCAAGGGAATCAAATAAACTATAAGTTAAGTAAAATTGAAAGATAATGTAAATATGGGAATGTAATAAAACAACCTATACTATAGGCATAATTTGAAAGATCTATGTGGTACCTTACTTGTTCGATGTGAAATTTTATCAGGGATGATTGATTCTCTTAAAGGTACGATATTCCTTTGACGAGGATGGTTAAAGGAGTATCCAATGATTTAAGCAACTCATTCCAACTTATCAAACAAATGGCCAAGTAAAATATCATCCAAATCATTACATAGCATTCCATCACTAACTCTACCATGGATGATTTTTAACCTTTCGCCTTTTTTGAAACTTGCATTTGTAGATGAAAAAGGGTTAGAGTGGACATTTATATCCAAATTATCTATATGATCTTCTCAAATGCAAGATGTTTCCCCAGTATAAAGAAAATTTGGAGAAGATCATGTAATAGGAGTAGAGTATGTATGACTTCGTAGACTTAGTGTCCCACAAACAAGGGGATCTCATGCACCAATTTGGTGTCTATTATATTTAATAGGTAAATGATATTTATATATAGAAAATAAAAGAGATGAACCAAAATTAATTTTGAATGATGTCTAATATTAAATTAAAACATAATAGACCATTACCTATTCACATGTTTGAACCATATAATAAAATAACAAATGTTCATTATTTCGGGCAAATTATAAGCACTTCTATAATATTTATGAATGGTTGAAATTGTGATTTTATTTATATGGTTTATTTTTTTGTGATAGTTTAAATTAAATATATTTAATTTGTCTAAACTTTAATTTTTATATTTAATTTAGTTAAAGATAGAGGAGAAAAAAAAGATTATTGTATAAAAAAAATGATTCAAAATTTATTTTAACCAAATTCTCTTAAAATATTAAAAACCAACATAATTAACTTAACTTATCTAAACTTTAAATTTTGTTAAATTTAATATTTAACCAAATTAAGCTATTAAGAATAGATATTTACTCATTAATCTCACATTCCAAAGAAAATAGAAAATCATGTAAAAAATTAATGAAACACAAAGAGAGTATAGCAACTCCTATTGAAAATGCACACCTCGCAATTTAGAAAATGGGAAAGATTTTAATTACTTCAATACGAACCACTAAATGAAAATGCTTCCACTATCTTTATGGGATATCCTTGGAATATAGGTAGTTGCTATTAGCCTACAAGTATAGTCACACAATACAATCTATGTGATAATAAAATAAGACTCTCTCAGAATTCAATATATATCTTCTGCATTGTATTTAATACAAAAAATTAAAATCTCTATTAAGATATAAATTATGTAATGCAATCTATGTTATAATAAAGTAATACTCTCTCACAATTCAATCTATATTTTTATACATTCTATTTAATATAAAAAACTGAAAATCTTTATTAAGATATAAATGATTTAATGCAGTTGCATAGAATAGGTCAATAACGATTTCTATTCATCAGGTAAAATTGTAACATTTATTTAAACATTGCAAAACTCTAGTAAAATATAAAATGATACAATATTTATCATTAATGGTAACAAATTGTCCACAATTACAAATACCAACCATTGAGATTCTACACAATTACAAATACCCATTGGAATCCCTCACTATGTAAAATATCCCTATGTTGCAATGAACAACCTTTAATATGGAAAAAAACCCTACACAAAATCTTATGGATTCATAACACTCTTAAACCTATGATACATGTTAGTGAATCATAATATGTAAATCCAAAAACTATAAGGATTCATTAAAACATAGAAAGTGAACATTAGAACTATCAGAAGAAGAAAAAAAAAAAAAAAAACACTCCTCCTTAAACCATAATAAACCAAGCAACAACAACTAAGCAAAACTAGTAGAACCTAGAAAAACCCTTTATCATATTAAAAATTAGAAACTATAAATGAAAATAACAAAAGGAAAACACTCTCATTTCACAATTGAATGAAAACAAAATTTTTGATGCATAAACGATAAATAGGAGCATAGACTAAATAAGAGTTAGCTGAAAAAAATTATGTCCAATATTTTAATTGAGAGCTTTCAAGATGGAGCTCCAATCTGGTGTTTTGCTAGATTTCGGTTAGGGTTTTGGTCTTCACTTCTCTGTCACTATAGCTACACTTTCTTGTCCTTATCTGCTTGGTGTGTGCACTGTGATGGTCTGTCTCTTACTCATATGTCCTTGTAGTTAGGACACCATAGAAGTCGTTATCCTTCCATCTCTATTTCTTGACTGCAGCACTTGTTGAAGATGGAGGGTTATGTTGTCAACTATTCAAAGGAGCCATCTCCCTAAAAACCCATCTGGGCTTATCCTTTCTCCATGGCAGAGGTGTTGGTTTCTGGATTCCAAATTTTTTCACTACCGTTATGGTCAGAACCGCCTCCTATATGATCAGACCTTGGGCCCTTCATGTTAGTCTGTCATTTTGTGCTCTCACTATATCCTAGTCTGGTCTCGATAGCCACTCCATTTCTCCACCCACCGTACATATGCTAGCCTCTTGCATTCCTCCTTCCCCTTATTTCAACTATCCACTTCCGGACTCACCCCATTTTTCATCCATATCTGCCCACTCCTAGTTCATGGGTTTCGACGTTAGGGATGACCCCCTCTCCCACATCCTAGCTTCATCATCCTTTTAGGCCACTATCCTAGAACTCAGCAGCCATTCTTTCCATTTCGCTATTTTGATGTCCTGGCGGTAAACCCTATGTATGGTAACCTTAGGTTACAGGCAGCTTCCTCGGGTACCGAGGACCCTCTACAAGATCATATGATGACACGTTGTTTGGGAAAAGTTAAAAATATAAGTGTGTTAAAGCCTCCCAGAAGGATCTGGCCCTTTGATTCAGCGAAGGCATGTAATAGGTGATGTTGTGGACATAGCAAATGAGGTTTTGATGGGAAGTATCAGAGGGAGATGGTACTCGGCCACTCAACTTCATCTTTGGGTCACATATATTTGTAGGAACATACTAAGGGAACTCCCTTCTGTCATGACTCTAGCTTGCGGATGGTTCACTCTTAGCTTTCAAAGAGAATATTACACTTCATGGGTTCTTTGATGATACTGGCACATAAAATTGGCCCCTATTTTTCTTAAGAGATGGAGTCCGTTATTTGACCCCAAGTAGGAACAATTGGGCATTGGTCCACTTTTAGTTCAACTCTCGGGACTTCCCCTGCACTTCTGGTCTAACGACATTTTTACTTGCATTGGGAATGCATTGGGTACATTCCTTTATTATCATAAATCCTACATTAGCTCTGGAAACAAATTGATGGTGTGCATCTTGGTGCACTTGGACACCACATAAGGGCTAGAGTAGATTACTCTTCAATGGAAAATATTCACTAGAATCTAGATTCTAGATTATGAAGGGGTGTCGTTAAGATGTACAAGGGCTAACAAGGTAGGTCATCTCTACAAGGAATTCCCTTTGGTCACTGCTACCTCCTCTCCCACCCAAGAATCAGATGGTGCCACCCCTATTGCTTAAGCATCTGCATAGGAGAAACCTACTCGTTCCTCTCATTTGAAGCCACCAGATCATAGTTTTTCTCACATGACTACTTTGGCTTCCCATAGCCTCATTCACCTACTATGACAAGATCACAGGTTGCTACTACCACCGCTCTCTCTGCAAGTATTTCTCATCCTCATTCTCTTCAATTTCATTACCTTTATCTACTTCTACACAACAATTTCATGGCATTTGGATCCATTGCAAGCATTCCTGCATTTCACTCTCATCCCCTTTGAATCCCCCCCCCCAAAATCCTATTCCACTGCCTCACCTTCGATACCTTAGTTGTTTATTAATCCTCCTTCTCCTGGTGCATCGGTATCCTCTGGTCACTATCATCCCTACAATCTTCCCTCTCAGTGGAAACACCCTCCTGAGCCTTCTACGATTGGCCTAATCTCGCCTCCTAAATTCACCACGCCTAGAAGGCATTGGCACTCCTGTATTTCCAACACCATTGTCCAAGCAGGGGCGGATGTGGCCCAGTGCAATAAATATAAACTTGATAGGGTTCTTATAGCACTGGACACCCTCCTCCTATCTCATCCATGAAGTGGGTCTCTTTTAACTGTACATGGTTGGCTAGCCCTGCTAAAAAATTAGCCTTCACAAGACTATTGGATTCTCAAAAGTTCGATATTATCTACCTACTAGAAACCCTTGGGTTGGTTGAGTAGGTCATCTCTATTTTAATTCCCTAGAGCTGGGATGGACCTTCCATGCACTGGATGTCAGTGGACGGTCTGGGAATTACACTTGGCATTAACCCCCACACGTTTAAGCTACATACATCTTCGGGAGGGGTTGGATTTTTGGGTATGGATATATACTCGAAGTTGTATCAAGAATTCATAATCATCAATGCTTCTACTCCCTATCATAACAGGGTTGAATTCTGGAATCATTTACTCAACCTATCTCTCACTAACACAGACAAACTCAATCTAGGAGGGGACCAAAATTTCTTAATTGGACACACGAACTCTTGGGGACACAATGCCTAATTGGACCCCCTCTCGGATATTTGGAACATCTTCGGGAGTAGTACCATCTTGTTGATATCCCTATGAATATGTTACAACCAGCTAGTGTAACAAAAGAATAGGAGAAGCACCACTATCCAGAAGACTGGATCGCTTCTTAATCAAGGAGAGTTTGGTAAGAGCCTTGAGAAACATTTTTCAATGGGTGGGCTATGGTGGCATATCTGACCAATCCCCTATATATTTGGATTTGTTAGGTTCCTTTCTAAAACCAAGGGCCCCATTTAAATTCAATTCCATCTGGCTGATGGATTCTAATAACATCAAATTTGTTAATGATTATTGGCATGCACATCCACCTAAGTAGGGGAGATCCTATATCATAAGTCTTTTATCACAATCTAAATGAACTAATGAGTTTATCTATTCAATGGGATAAAAGAGAATGAGACTGAGATGATCAAACTCTTAGGTTCATTGAAGACAAGCTGGCAGATGTGTTGGACGAGAATGGGAGGGGTTTCTCCACTAGAGAAGCTAAAAATATTCTCATTGACCTGGAAACTCCATGATCCAAAATTGTCAAAGAACGTGAGGAGACCTAGCACCTCAGGAGTATATCTATCTCATTATAAGATGGGGATGACAACACACAATTATTTCATAATTATGCAAAATCAAGATGAGAAAGTAATACTATCCGGAAGATGCCTAATGAGGATGGACATCCTACTCATACTTTTCATCAATTGGCTCATGTTGGCATCACCTACTTTTGACAGCTATTCAAGGGTCCTCAAGGGGCCACTCTTGTAGAAATCATTAGATTTTCCATACTTTTCCCTCATTTTGTTGACCGAGATTCAACTATTGATCTCATTAATCTAGCATCAATTGGGGAACTAGAAATCACTCTTAAATGGTTTAAAAATGATAAAATCCATGGCCGAGATGGATGGTTCGTTGAAATTTATCTAGCTTTATTTGAAACCATGGGAAAGTACATACTTAAGGTTGTGGAGGAATGTAGGTTAGTTGGCCATATGTATGAGGTTGTCAACTCTACTTTCATTTCCCTCATCCCCAAATCGGACTCCCCTCTTTCTTTCAATGATTTCAGGCCTATATCTCTCTACAACTGCCTTTATAAAATTATTGCCAAAATCATCGCAAATCGATTAAATCCCATCCTATCTTCCCACATCTCATTCGAGCAATTTTTTTTTCGCATAATATACCAATACATGAGGCCATTGACATCCCATAGGAGGTCCTCCACTCCATTAAGACAAGGAATTTAAAAGGATCCATCCCCAAGATCGATATTTCTAGCGCGTTTGATTAAGTTAGCTGGTTATACTTAATAATTTTCCTCACACACTTAGTATTCCCTCTCTCTTTCATTGAATGGATAATGTGTTTTATCACCATTGTGTCCTTCAACATTCTCATTAATGGCTTAGCCTCCAATTACTTTCACGTAAAGCAAGGCCTCAGACAAGGATGTCCTCTTTCCCCTCTTGCTTTCCTCCTTGTAATGGAAGGACTAAGTAGGTTAATATTGTAGGAAAGATGAGACAGATGACCTCAGGGTATCAAATTACAGACAATTTGCATCATCTCCCACCTACTTTTTATGGACGATGTCCTTATCTTTCCCAATGGGGGAATACAGGACTTCTCTATTTTTTATGATATCATGCGGTTTTTTTCCACTGCAACTGTTATGGAATCCAATCAACTGAAATATAAAATCTCTTTCTCATATTTTTCCCAACAAGAACTTCAGATCGCTATTCATAAGTTCCCCTTTCAAAGACTTTTTCTGGAGCATGGACTCAAATATCTTGGTTTCCATATCAATCCACATAGTTACAAAATATCGGATTAGACTTAGCTCATGGACAAGGTGGAAAAAAAACTTCACAATTGGAATCATAGGTTCTTATCCAAGTATGGGCATTTACTCATTAAATTCGTCCTTGAGGAAATTCTGGTTTACTGGATCTCCTTAGCAAGTTTACCAAAAGAATCCTATCTTGATACAAAATATTTGTTGTAGATTCCTAAGGAATGGTTACAAGGAATGGAAGTGATTTCCTTCGGTGGGCTGGAGTCAAATCATGCATCCTAAGAAATGGGGTGGCTATGGTATAAAGGATATTACTTCTTTTGCACATGAACTTGCTGCCAGGATGGGATGGCATGTTCTCATTACCCGCAGCCTTTGGACTTATGTTGTCCATCACAAATACATTTGGATTTTTCATTATTTCGATTGTATTTGACTCTTGACCTAGTATATAATAGGTATATTGATGATCTGGCAGGGTTTCGTACACACTCTTCCTACTATCAGAAACTATCGTGCATGGCGTATTAAATCTAGCACATCAGTATGCTTAGGCATGTCCCTATGGTCAAGATGTTGTAATATGTACAGACTGACCCCAAATCTTATTACCTTTTAAATGATCGAGGCATAAACCCGATTTCTAATATTGTAGATCTAGAGGATACCATCATTTTTGCAAATGCTTGGAAATCATCTGACTTCTTGGGAATCACTATACAATGGCATCAGAACAGGGTGGGCTATACCTCTGCACTAACTAAATCACATGTACATATTAGGGAGGAAAATGATGAACTCATTTGGGCACCTAAAAAATATGAAAGTTATTCCTCAAAAGACGGATATCCTACCATATATGCTGCTCATGGGCCACTTGTTCTGGCTAAGTGGTGGTGTACTATTTAGAAGCTCAAATCTCCCATATGCACTGGGATTTTTTATGTGGAATGTCCTTATGAACAAAACTCCTACTGGGGAAAATTTGATGAAAAGTTCATTTGATGGTCCCTCCTGGTGCATCCCCTATCAACAGGTCATTGAATAAAATAAAAATCTATTTATCACCTACCCTTTCGCTATCAATTTATGGGAACAATTTCTCTCCTCTCTGGCTATTAGACAATGATGGCATGGAGATAACATTCAGACTTCTTGGAATCATTAGTGGACTCAAACCTCGAACCAGAAATCTCACAATATCCCCCTACTTATTTGTTGGAAAATCTAGTTGAACAGGAATGGCATCATATTTTGAGACAAAGCTACCCATTGTCCTATCTCTATCGCCCATATTATTAACTCATTTCATGAAATTGTTGATGAAAAGCACACTCCTCCTGTCTCACCTATGACACCTAAAGTTATTTACCGAAATCATCATTTGGCATACTTTGATGGATCTGCACAAGAACAAGGATGTGGGTGTGGGTATCTTTCTGAATCTATCTCACAGACATTCTTACCCCATCCAGATGAGTTTTAGGGTTGGGACAAATAACTATGTCAAACTCATCACTATTAGACATTTGCTCCATTTTGGATTGGAACATGATTGTAGGCACTGTCATATTTTTGGAACTCAAAAAACATTATAAAATTGTTCAATAACACATATACATCTCATGTGCACACACTCAGTAACATATTGGATGAACCTATTCATTTAAAATAAAAATTAGATTATATTTCTTGTCATTACATTTACAGGGAATGCAATCAAATTATAGACCAGCTATCCAAGGAGGTTGTGGTCTAGCCCAGGGTTCAGTGGCTAATTCAGGAACAACGAGATGCTGAAAAATACTAATATAAGCACCAACCATATATAGACCACCCATTTTAGGGGGAAAATAGACCCTAATAAAATCTCATTTTTTGCAAGTATTATCAGATCATTATATTATGCTCTATATATCATTGCATATATCTATTTCAAAACAAGTATGGTATACCCAAGGGTTAATTTTGTACAAACATTAGTGTTTGGCATCTACAACATGTAATTTTCTAAAATAATAGAAAATAGTGGGAGAAAAAAGAGTTAGTTGAATATGGAAACAATGACTTCCCCTAGTGTTTTCCATAAAATTTCAATTTTTCTAAGAAAACATGTTGCAAAATGTAACTCACAAAACATAATATGACCAAAGAATGCAGCCATGTTTCATTTTTTTTTTAAATATTTTTTTTGGTTGAGAATGAAGCCACATTTGTGACCATTTCACTTGGAAGTTCCAAACCAACTCATTTCAAAAAATGTAATGTAAGTCACTACTATATGTTTGAAAAATAATGCAGCCATGTTTGGCACCATTTAAATGGAAAGTGAAATGTTTTATAATGTAAAACAGGGAGCCAACTTTTAATATTTTTTTCAATTTTAAGATTTATTTTTTTTAATCTTGATACACATTTTCATTTTTATCTAATTTTTGTACATGGCGATAAGTAATAGGCACAATAAATTTTTAATCATCATTTGCTAAAAAAATATTTTAAATAAGGTTTAAAAAATGATTCAAATATGCAAAATGTTAAAGAGTTATAATTTCATTAGTCGATATAGTGGAAATGACTAGAATATACTAGCATCTTTCAGTTTAAACTATCATATCAAAATAATTAATTAAAAAAATGATTAAATTGTCCAATTAGATGAACATAAAAATTGAAAATGAAAAACTTCAATACAAAAAATTAAAATTGTTAATATAATAATAACATAGATTAAATAATAATAATGATTAATATACTAGTTAAGTTGTAGTTTTATGTTAAGTTGTAGTCTTAAAATGATATTTTTATGTTAAGTTGTAATTTTTTATATATATTTGAAACATATATTTTACTTATTTTCCTGATATTTGATAAATAGAGACTAAAGTTAATTTATAAAAAATAAAAAGTAAATGAACTAAAAAAAAAGTTAAGACAAAATATTGAGATGTCTAATCAATAAAGAAAAAATTATATTGCTTATATGTACATAAAAAATAATGATTTATATATATATATATATATATATAATAATATATATATATATATATATATAATAATAATATATATATAATTTAAAGAAAAAAAGAAAAAAAAAAACAAAATAACCAAATAACAAAAAAACAAAAAGAGTCCAAAAAAAACAGATGAACCAGAAAACAAAATACAAAGCACTAGAAAATCAAGAAAGGAAAAAAGTTGAGCATTATCAGAAAAAGTAAAGACACAAAATCAAAAAGCGCAAAAGCTTGTCCTTATAACAAAGCTAAAGAGCCAATAAAATAGCTTGTGTAGAGCTCATATAGTCGCTACAACTATAATTGCTTGTATGGGTTGAACACATTCTTAAAGGCCTTAATGCGTATGCATCTGTGTGTTTAGATGTTCATGAAGCTATTGTAATGGCCTTGACATGAATCACTCTTCGTCAATTTTTCCCTGAGAGTTGACCTTAATTCTTGATCTGTTTCGATGATCTAGGCCTCCTATGTTAGAATAATCCTTGATCTAGGCCTCCTATGTTACAATAATTCGTTGTTGCTATTTACGGAGAGAGGCAAAGATATTTACAGAGAGAGAGTGAGAAGGAAATAATGTCAAAGATATTGTGTGAGAGAGATATTCTGAGAGTGAGAAAGAGCAAGATAGGGAGACAGTGAGAGACGGAGATAGCAAGAGCGAGGGTGAGAAAGTGAGATAGGAAAATGGGAGAGAAAGAGAGAGAGAGGGAGGGAGATCAAGTAATAGAAAACAAGCGAGAGAGAGGGAGAGGGAGAGAGGGAGAGACAAAGAGAGGGAGGGAAAGAGAGAGAGGGAGAGGGGCAAAGGGAGGAGGAAGAAGAATGGGAGTGAGAGAGAGAGAGAAGGAAAGGTAAAGAGGGGAAGAGAGAGAGGGAGAGGGGGAGAGGGAGGAGGAAGGAGAGAGAGAGAGAGAAAGAGAAAGAGAGAGGGGGGGAAGAGAGAGGGGGGGAAGAGAGAGAAGGAGAGTGCAGAAGGGAGAGGGTAAGACAAGGAATAAGAGGGTGAGAGATTGACAGAGAGAGAGAGAGAGAGCCATAGTAAGAGTCATAGAGAGATATTTAGAGACACTGTGAGAGAGGGATAGGAGGTGTGAGAGAGAGGAAGAGTTATAGAGAGTAAGAGAGAGATAGGGCAACAAAGGGATGGAATGGTGGAGGGCCTGTTTGCGACCTTCAACCTTCTTTCACTATTTATTCATACACATTTTGTGTTTATTTATTGTCTAAAGTAATATTCTCATTCTCATTTATTGCAAATTGGATTTTTGAGCTAGCATATCTCATCTTTCCTCATGAATTTCTATGGCCTAACTCCCATGGATAGAACCATGAATTTATGCTCAAACCATTCCAATGTAAGGTTAAAGTTTGGGTTTTTTGAAGCTTTAAATTTTCTTTTGTTTTCCACATCTAATTTTTACGAATAAGGAAGAGAACAAGGGGGATCTACTTTGTTTCAAATCATTTTTGAAAAAATCTAAATGAGAAGAAAAAAATGTGGGGTTTCATTTCATTCATTTGTCTTTAAGTCTAGTGTTTGTGGAATTTATTTTTATTTTGAATTACTTCCTATGATTTTATTTTCATAGAATGGATGAGTACAACAGGAAACTCTTCTATATATTATGGTCTTATTTTACTTTGTTTAAATTCATTTTTAATAATTTAAAATTAGAAAGGGAAAAAATAGGGGTCTATTTAAATTTTTTGTTTATAAATAATGTTGTTTTTAAATTTTTCTTTGTGTAGGAAACATTGTCCTATTGGGAGGTATATAGTTTTTTTATATTAAAAAAATTACTTTGTCTCAGTGTCATTTGATCTATTTTATGTAAATTTATGTGGTTGAATATGTATGAGCATTCGAAAAAGGAATGGTCTAACTTGGTTAATGATTTTGTAGGTCATATATATGCTTATACACCATGAAATGACTATTGTGTGAATATTTTCTTAGAAACTTATTTATTTTAAATCAAGGTTTCATTTGGTTTATTTTTAGTAAAATTATCTCATTGAACATGTGTGAGTTTGTGGAGGAATATTTAAACGAATCATTTTCTAGTTACTTATTTTTTCCATAATGAGATTGGGAAACATATTTAGGACATTTTTGTAAAGAACCCTTGAAAATTTGATGTTGAGTGATATTTATTTAAATATTTTAAAATTAATATATTACAAATATTTGTTAATGATATCGACTCCCTTTCCATGAAGAGTTTGTTGTTAAAATTTAACATTGGTTTTGCAATTTGGTTTTTTGAACAACTTTGTTGTATTTTATTTCCACCGAAACTTTATAGATAAGACAAGGTAATTTATTATGGAGGTGAACCAACCTAGATCTATATTTACTCTAGATCTATCAAGTACTAAGAGGGATCAAATATTTCAAGATGATACCACTTTTGTGAGTGAAAAACTTAAAGAAAGGTTTGCAACTTGAAAGATGTTATCACTCTATCCACTTAATAGGTTTCAATTAAGAGGGATCTGGGATAGTTTTTATAGCACAACCCATGTATTATAAGGAAAGTATGGTTTCTTATAAAGAATGAATTGATGTCTCCTAACATTTAAAATTAATTTATATAACATGATAATGTTAAGGTTGTTTCATACAATTGTAAATCACATAAACTCATATAAATAATAGTAATAATACTAATACATAGAAAGTAATGTTCCTCATATTTCTTTTCCCTGCCACACTAAATGGTGATCAAAAAGCAAAAATTATTACGAAATTTTAGAAAAACCTTATAAAAAGTTTAAATTTATACTTTATTATTTTACAATTATAATTCCTTCAATATTCATGACTTTTGGATTGGATTAAATGATAAAAATTATAGTTCAAATAACAACATAAATAAGTAATAAAATATTTTCTTTAACTAAGATTCATAAAAAACATTGAAAATGTAAATGTTGATTGTTTCAGAGAAGAGGCATAAAATAAAATGTTTTGTTTGGTATTATATTTTTTGTACTAATAAAAATATATCTAAACACAAAATTCATACTTTAGAAAGAGGGTTGCAATTTACTTTTTAAATCGATATTTCGACTACACTAGATTTATGGCTAGTTTAAAAAAACAAAGTAACAATTAAATTTTATTACCTCGACGAATCCTTACATCACACAATCTTGACCAAGATGCATGTTTCCTCTCTAATCATCCCTCTATAGTTTTATCTAATATAGATAGATATATGATTGGTATACTATGTCCCCGTAAAACATTTGTTGCTAGCTGGTGGATATCTTGTGGCAATAAATAATTAGTGGCCACTAAGTTCAAAGATCTACAATTTCAAAGAAGTTCAACACCGCTCATAAAATTGTGTTTCCATTATTCTTGGTAAATCAAGCATGGTAGTAGACATGAAAGCACTAGTTAACAAGTTACTAGCTCACCAGGTATCTTTTAATAACTTCTCTATATCTCAATGAGGATTTTCTACATTTTCAATTATGGTATATCTTTTTTTTGTCCATAGCTATATGAATATGAAACTGTACATATTAGTGTTACAAGTCATGGAGTGAAATCATCTCATATGTAGCTAAGGGATAGACCAAATATGTTTCAGACAGAGACATAAACAGTCATAATACCTACACATATCCCTTATACAAGGATTTAGAGCACCAGTCATGCGAACAATACAATTTAATATGTAATTCCATTTATTGATATTATATTTTGGGATGTTTTTATAAAAAATAATTGAAATGTTGTTAATCTCCTCTATTCTTATTGTTGCATTTATCCATACTTTAATGATTAACAACTTCTAATAAATGAAACTATAAATTGTTTGGTTCTTATATATGATAGATGTTTGTTAGTTGATATATTGGTTTCTTAAAAGGGAAAGGGAAAAGTGCTTTTTTTTAGTGTTATATTTTTCTAAGCTTCCAAAATAACAAGTTTAGTCTCAAGAATTATTTAAATAAAAAAACCTTAAAAACATCACCATAATTTATAATTTTTATCATAAATTTAATGTAATTGTAGAAATTTTGTTTAAATTATCGTGTATTCATTAAAATTTATTTAAAAATTTTAATCCAATTGTATCCATTACCTTTATAAAAATATACATATGACCTTTTTGTGCAAATATAAATTATATATTGAGAATGCATCTTTCTTGAAATATGTTATACCAATCTTACACTGAGTTACATATAACAAATCAATCCCCACACACACAGATATATATATACTAATATAATAATTTACTTATGAAATTTTCTTTATACTAACACAAATTCCAAGTAAAAAATGATAGAAAACCATTCATCATTTACTTTCTTATAATTCTCTAATCTCGTGAATGTTTGTAACAAATTTATCCCCCTATTTATACCATTCCATTCAGATGTTTAGTCATTAAAATTTTCCATATCTATCATTCTTTATAAAACAATGATCTCTCTTGCATGGTTATAGATATTTTTTTATTTTTTATTTTGTGAATCTAAGGGCCTCCATTATATCATAATATTACATCGATTTATACAATTTTCCAAAATCCTAACATCCTCACACATACCATATTTATTTGCCACTAGGTAATTACCAAGAAAGATAGCCAATTTCCTTGGGAGAAACTAAGTCATTGATTCCATGTGTGTTGGTTAGAGTGGGATCTAAGGCCTCACCATGGCCTAAATCTCCTACAATGTGCCTTTTCCATTCACCCCTCTCTAGAATTGCACTTCTAGTACTACCTCATTGATGAGGCATTTCACTCCAAGCTATGTCACAATATTTCCTGCAAACCAAAAAAATATTTCCATAACAATAAGCATCAATACACCTAGATAGAATACTGCAGGAACCTAATTATGTACCTCCTATACCTATACATGGGATGAGGGCTAAAATTCACAAGTTGAGATGTTAATCATGCTTTCTCTCTCTATGGAGGCACACCCAACCCTCCATCAAACCACCAAAAAATTGACATCCTTCCAACACAAGGAAAACGCAATGTTACTAGACCAACCTATGCATTCTAGTCCACCAACTAACAAAATTGGCCCCATCACCATAAAGTATACCCAATACTAAACCAAAACCTTATAAATAACCATAATGTCGATCAAGAAAATGAAAGAGCCAATGTCTATGGTTAATTAAGAATAAGCACGAGACTCGTGAACTATGGTAGTTCCTAGTCCCCATAAAGACTAACATAGAGTTGATGACAACAATAAATAAATATTGAACTTACCTTAGTGATGTATAAATAATTGACATACCCCTTTATGTAGTATTCACCCTAGCACATCTCATTGTTTCTCTAGTGTGTAGCAACTGACCAAGAGCACTATTTTTTACCACTTAGTGTTGTAAATCCACAAGGAAAATTCTTGTAAAGGTGCTAAAGGTGTGATTTTATTGGAAAAACTTGGAGTCATCCTAGACTTACCTTTTACCATGGAAACTTGAGCATTGTAAAACCTCCTTGAAGCCATTACAGTATGTAATATTTCCCATATTAATACTTAGTTGATACCTAGTTCGAGCACGTAAACCCACAAGTGCCATGCTTGATCCAATGTCGCTACTACCGCCTCCATCATCATGTTGAAAGTAATACAAATTCCTCTCATTAATTAGCATAAATTCACATGTGCTTGCATGGTTGCGGGCTACCATGCCACCCAGCCTTAATTATAATTAAGGTCGAATGGGTGGCATGCACCTCCCTGAACCTCACTAATTCAAATGTTCATGATATTTTAAGTTAGTACATTAAATACTTACCTGTAGCAATTAAGATTTCTTCTCAATGTTGTCAACATAATATTCTGTATTATATTTCTTGAAAATATTATGATGGATAACTATGCACAAAATGAGTTGACTTTGGCTTCTAGCAAAGAAAATTCTTAACTAATATAGCATTCAACCTTTCTACCTAGCATAGATAATGGTGCATGCATATGATACATAATTGTTAATAAAAATTCGAAAATCATATTCTTTGTTGTGAATTAGTGGATATTTGGAGACAAATACAATAATATTAAATTATAAATTAAATTAGATAAATATATAATGAGAAGTGAAGATTTAACACAAGTGAACTCTTACATGTTAGCCTGAATGGTTTCTCATGGCAATCACAATGGTGCAGACAAAATTGTTAATGGAAATTTGAAAATAATATTTTTTGCAACTGCTTAATGAAAATTTGGAAACAATAACTAACTCAGTGCATGTCTATGAGTGGTAGGAAAATAATTACAAAAAACATTTCCTACTACCAGGTTGGGTTAGGAAGACATTACTCACTCCAGAAAATAGTAGAGTGTCATCTTTGCCTGCCTCACTCGAATTAAAAATTAGCACATACATTTGAAATTACATCAACGATTCAAGTAGTAGTCTTGTGGACCTGGGAAGATGCATTAGCCTACAGTATTTTGGTTTATCACACAGTCTTATCCATTGTTGACTCCTACACTCAGATATTATCTTTGAGCTTTCAAGACATAAGCATCTAGATCTCTCCACAAATAACTTCAACAGTTTAGTGCTGGCCTTCAACCAACTACCAATGTTGCAAGTCTTAAATATTTTCTCCAATTTTTCCAATGCTACAATTTCATCCTTTTTAGGAAATCTTTAGCATCTTTTACAATTTAACTTAACCTCCAATTTTCTTGCTGGATCCATGCCTTTTAAGCTAGGAAACGTGAAAAAACTATAAAATCTATGGTTAGTAGGTTGCAACCTCATCAGAGAAATTTATTGGATGTTTTTGCATCAGTTAATGATTCTATCTCCTACAATAACTTCTATCATTTAGTAGATTCTAACAAAATATGTAGCACAATATGTTTACTCCAAATTTAGAGATGGACGTTATAGAAGAAACCCTTACCAATTTTATGATAGTTAAGATAACAATATATGTCTCCATTACCTCCTCAGATGATAATTTTATTAGTTTATTCTCTTTTGAACGAGGGAATTTCTCGTTTGGGCTATTGTTATCGATTGATATATTCCATACTCTAATTCTCTTTTTAAGTAAGATAAAAATACTTTACACAAGTGAAAATTGTGGCATATGTTAAAAAATTGAATGATAAACAAATAATGTAAGAAAAATCTTCAACACAGCTACTTTAGTGAATCTAGCTAGTCTTTCTAGATATACTAAAACTACAATTGGAATTTAGCCATAGAATAATTCAGATTTCTACATGGAAATAGGACAAAAATAATGATAATCATAATGGGTACCTTGTGCAAGACATCTGGTATTTCTAGATACATTGAACCTACAACTGGAACTTATCCATAGGATAAATCAGATTTCTACGTGGAAATAGGACAAAACTAATGATAATGATAATGGGCGCCTTATGGAAGACACCTGTTTTGGTATTTTCGTAGAATCCAATCGACATTTAAATACATGTAATTAAATTTAGAAAAACATATCTATACTTTTTGAATTTTAGTGCATCGAGGGATAAAGTGGAAAAGATAATATTGTTTTATAAAATATGAGATACATACAATTAAGGTTTTGAAAGCATAAGCATAATAGGTGAAATGGGCTTGACACACCAACATTAAGGCCTCAACTGATATACAAAATACAGGCCATTATCATATCATCCAATTCGATAATTATGAGTACTCATCAATATCATTACAATAGATTGACCCCCGCAAAATGCTCTTTCAATTAATATCAAATACAAAATACTAAACTTGTTTTATATTCCCTTCTTGTGGAATTTAATTTGGAGGAGCTACACTTGATTCACCTTTACCTTCACTATGTTAAGCCACTTTAAGTATAAGTTATATTTAATGTGCTAAGTATTAAATCTTATGCGTGGTGTGACTTTTTAGGAGATACAATGTCTTTATCGTACTAGGCGGCATAGTTTCTGGAATTCATTGTGTTAAAGATCATAGTGTACTATGGTTTACCTAATTTTAGAGTTAGTGTGTTTAGGACTATAAATTAATCAATGTCATTTTTTGTTAATGATAATAGTAGTCAGAGGCCTCATTGTGGAAGGGTTTGTAATTCTCTAAAAGCTTATATAAGTCATGGGACATCTTAGTCTTTTGGCATTCATAATGGTTTTTGGTTAAGGGAAACAGATTGCTAGTCGTCATAGTGATCAGAGGTTACATTAAAGAACGAAAACCATTAGTGGCAGCTAATGTATAGTGCAATAAATAGGAATATCTAATAATAAATTTATTATAATTAGTGAACTCAAAGATGCATATATTAAGATATGTATTTTAAAATAAAAATATTATTGGGAAACCTAGTGGATGCTTCCATATATTTTCTCTCATTATTGTAATCCCACAACTACTATATTGCAGCTAAACAAGCCCGCAAAGATTAAGTAACTCGAGTTTTCGAAAGGGCTGGGGTTTTGCAACTCTCATAAAAATATTCAACAAAATTAGGTTTGTCGAGAACTTTGAGATAAATAATTTATTTAAATAATGTATCATTCAATTTTTCTAATGTATAATGTATCATTGAATTTTTTCTAATCTAAAAATATTTAGAAAAAGATGTAAATTAATTATATTTTTACTATTAATTAAAAATACTATTAATCCATATGTCTTTTTTATTTATTAGAGGATAATATTATTAATCCTGAATTAGATACCCAGTATGAACATGGTATTTATGGCTCCATGGCTCCCGTGTGACAAGTAATGTGAGTAGTGGGCGCTTGGAGTTCATCCCACGTTCAAACACATTTATGTTCAGACACATTTATGCCAAGAAGTGTTCATCAAACGTTCAAACAAATATATGCCAAGTCGTGCGCGCCTAAATCTATGCCAAGTCATGGGCGCCTGTAGTCTGTTATTTCCGACAAAGAAAGCGGCATATTCCACTCCAACGATGTCACACCTGTAGTTTGTTATTTCTGACAAAGAAAGCCGCATATTCCACTCCAACGATGCCACGCCTGTAGTTTGTTATTCCTGACAAAGAAAGCCGCATAATGCAGTCCAACGATGCCACGCCTGTAGTTTGTTATTTCTGATAAAGAAAGCGGCATATTCCACTCCGACGATGTCACGCCTATAGTTTGTTATTTCCGACCATGAAAGCCGCATATTCCACTCCAACGATGCCCCGTGCGTTTGCTATAAGTCAAGTTTGTTATATTCCCTGAAAAAAGCATATTCCACACCGCCAATGCCCCGTGCGTTTGTTATATTCCCCGAAAAAAGCGTATCCAATGACCAATGCGTTTATATTAGGGAAACTATGAAAACTTGGATTCCATGAAACGTGGGAAGTACATATGTCCGGTAGGGTTGGGAATATACCACTTGAATGAAGTGAGGAAATCGATCCGGAGCATTTTAGTATGTGTGCTTGGATGTCTAGCTGATTTGGATGTCAGTTTGAGTCTGAGTGAGCGAGTAAATCTATGGTTTAAATATGTTTTGATCTATGGGTTAGTGATGGTTGTGTGTGAATAGAAGAAAAGAGGATTTACAATTTTTGAGTTTATGGAGATTAATAACTGTATACATGGATGGCATGCAATTTTATGTATATGGTATGATTTTAGGCTCTGCCATGGCATCAAGTTCAATTTATATATATCATTCCTCTCTATCAATTTGATTGCAAATGTTGCAGGTTTAACTACGTGCTCATGTCATCTTATGAGTTACGAGTATGTAAATGTGATACCTTTCATTCTTATTGACCGAGAATGAATTTTCCGTCGCAAGTAGATTTGATATTTTATGAATAGTGGTTTTTACATACATTTTTAATAATTGAACTGGTATATCATGTTTCCCATCAACTTGACCAGTTTAATGAGTTTTTTGTATAACATGTTCCCCATCAACTTGACGAGTTTAATCCGTTTTTAAGTGCTTATTGTATTTTTGTCTAATTAACTCTCTATCTGTATTCAATTAAATTTTTGTTATTTTAATCAATCCATCAATAGTCGTATATTTACATGTTGAATTAAAATTTGTTTCTATTTCAATCAACTTAACTTTACTTGTGGAGTTAATCTACTAGCAACACAATTGGAGTTAATAGACTAGCAACACAATTTTTTACATGAATTTAGCTCGCCTTCGTTTATCAAAATAAAAAACTTACCTTTATTTCTAATTTAACTCTCCTCTACAATGCAACTTAATTACAATTTTCACTTTACTTTTTATTAAATTTAGTTTTATAAATTTAATTTTATTACAAATATTTACAATGCAACTTAATTACAATTTTCACTTGACTTTTTATTAAATTTAGTTTTATAAATTTAATTTTATTACAAATATTTTCCTTTGCCGTATAGCGTCAATGTATACTCAAACTTAAATCTTGTAGTATGAGCATATAAATATACATAAATCTCATTTCACGTGATTCAATATGTGAGGACATGTAATCTCTCATCCACAGGAAGATGAAGCACCTGTAATGGCAATTCTCTACCCTAGGGGAATGACATATTTTCCCCATAATTCCTTCTTGTGATGGATAACATTTATGGATAATAGCTTTTTCAACTATGGAATGTTATACTTACCAAGTTCCGAATTTGGATATGATACAATGCTATAAAAATTCCAATAAAAAAGTTTCAATTACAAAAAAATTATTGAGTATACATCTTAAGTAAGCATATATAATTTTTTTTTATCTAAGAACAACAATTTTTATTTATTTTCTTCACATTATTTTTAAAATATAAATAATTTGTATTAATTTTAATTAATATACACAATTTTAAAATTACAATTCACTGAAATTAAACTCGTTCACTTTTCCCTCCAAAATTTAACTTATTTTTAAAACTCAAAATTTAAATTTAAAATTTATCCCTAATTTTAATTTTTCTTAAGGAAAAGTTTAATCTAGAATTCATTCATAGTTTTAAAATCTTTCTAAATTAATATAATAATTAATCCATATTTAAAAATCTAATATTAAAAACTCCTATAAACTTTTATCTTTATTTAAGAATTCAATTACACTTCAGAGCTCAAATTCTTTCTTTTTGCCTTGTTAGCTTTCTAAACACTCAAAGGAAACAGGGAATTGAAAAACAAATATTAAGAAGTTCCCATACTCAATTATAGTTGCGATCCCAGAGGACACTATTGTGAAGGAGTCGGAAGAGGAAGAGGCAATGCAGGAAGAGAGTAGGGCAAGGGGGGAGGAGTAGTAAGCACCGAGAAAGGGAGAGGAGTAGGTGGAGGAGGAAGATGAGGAGGCAAATAAGTACTAGCAGAAGGAGGGGGAATAGGTGGAAGTGGCAGAGGGGGAAGAGGTGGAGGAGGGAGAGGGAGAGGAGTGAGAGGATTGGGATGTGGAAGAGGTAAGGGAATAGAAGGAGGAGGGGGAGGATGGCGAGGTAGAAAGGGAGTAGGAGGAGGGGCCGAGGGAGGAAGGGAATGAGGTGGAGAGGGAGGAGTGGGAGGTAGCATGTACGGCAGAGAGGGACAACGAATATGGGGATGGGGATGAGCAGGAGGTGGGGAAGAGGAGGCAGGGGGCGAATGAGGGGTAGAGGCACGAGTAGGAGAGGGAGGGGGTGGTAGCACAAGACGAGGTGGAGGATGATGCGGAGGGGGATGAGGGTAGGGTAGAGAGAGGGAGGTAGAGGAGGAGGAGGATGGGAGGGGTTGGAGTTGGAGGTGAATGCGGCATAGTAGGATGAGCAGGAGAAGGAATGTGGGGAATAGAGGAGGAGGAGGTTTTCCAAAGGTGGTCAAGTGCATGAGGGGAGATAGGGGGAGGAATAATAGGAGGAGGAAGAGGTAGAAGGGGGGTTGGGGAGGCATGTTAGAGAGACTTGTAAGGCCACTTGGAGGAGAAAGAGGATAATGGGAGGAGATAAGGTGGTGGAGGTGAGGGGAGAAGTGGAAGGCCAAGGAAAAGGAAATGGACAAGGAGGAGGAGGAGAAGGAGGAGGTGGTGGTGGGTAGGATATGAAGGTGGTGTATGAGTGGGAGGGAGAGAAGGAAGAGGCTTAGGGGTAGAGGGTAGAGTGCGGAGGAGGTGTTGGGGTGAGGGAAACCAAAATTGGGAGAAGGAGGGTAGGATGGTGGTGGTACAACAGGAGAGTGAGAGGGGAAGTGAGGAGGAGAAGGGGTTGTTTTAGGAGGAGAAAGGGAAGGAGAGAGGGGGAGGAGGAGAAGGAGGTAGAGGTGGAAGAGGAGGAACAAGAAAAATAATAGGAGGAGGTAGTGGTTGTTAGGTGGAGGAAGTGGAGGAGAGGGAAAAGGGGTAGGTGGAGGAGGTAAAGTGGGGGAGAGGAGGTGGAGGAGCCCTAGGCAAAGGGGGAGGAGGCAGAAGTGAAAGTAGAGGGTCGTATAGAGGGTAGAGGAGGGGGAGCGAGAGGAGAGGGAAAAAAGGGTGATGAGGGGGAGGAGGAGGATGGGGGGGAGGCAGAGGAAGAAGAAGAGCGGGGGGAGGATAGGAGGGGGAAGAGGGGAAAGAGGCAGAGGTGGGGGGAATAGGAGGAGGAGGAGGGGGAGTCGACGGGGGAGGAGTTGGAAGGGGAAGATGGTGAAGCTAAGGAGGGGGAGGAGTGTGGGAGGGATTGGAAGGAGCAGGTGGAGGAGATGGGGGAGAGGTGAAAGTAGAGTTGAGGGAGGCGGAGAGAAGGCAAAGGGGGAGGAAGAGGAGCCAAAGGAGGCCTAGGTGGAGGTAGGCGAAGTGAGGAAGTGGTGGGGTAGGAGGAGGAGTGCGGGGGCTGAGGAAGAGGATGAGGATGAGGTGGGAGGGGATGGAGTTGTAGGCATAAGAGTAGTTGGGGGAGGAGGAAGAGGTAGAAGTGGCACAGGTGTAAGAGGGATAGGAGGGGTGAGTGGGAAGAGGAGGAGGGGGAGGTAGAAGGAGAGGAGGGTGAAGAGGTGGAGCCGAAGGAAGGGGAGGAGAAATATGCGGTGGGGGAGGAGGTGTAGAGGGGTGAGGGGTAGGGGTAGTGGGAGGAAGAGGAGGAGCAGTAGGTAGTGGGGGAGGGATAGGGAGAAGGCGGTGGGAGAGGCAGCGGAGGCAGGTAGGGGAGGTGGCAATGGAGGAAGAGGCGGGGGGAGTAGGAGGGGGAGGGAGATGAGGGGGGAAGGGGGAATAGGTGGAAGAGACAGAGGGTGAAGAGGTGGAGGAGGGTGGAGCAAGGGGGAGGGGAAGTTGGAGGAGTCAAGGGAGGAAGAGAATAAGGGGCACGATGGGGAATTTGAGGAGGAAGTGAAGGAGGAGGAGCGCAAGGCAAAAGGGGAGTAAGGGGAAGAAAAACAGGGGAGGAGGAGGAGGGGAAGGGAATGAGGTGGAGGTGGGAGGAGTGGGACAAAGCGGGGGAGATAGAGGTAGGGGATGGGGGGAGAAGGAAGAGGTGGAGGGGAGTGAGGAAGAGAGGTAAGGGGATGAGAAGGAGGTGGAGGAGGTAGGGGAGGAGGTGGAGAGTGGTGATGAGGAGGATTCGGGGAGGAGGTGGTGGTGGTAGATGAAGGGGAGTGGTAGGAGTAAGGGGTGGTGGTGTGGGAGGAGGTGTAGGATGATGAAGAGGGGCTGAGGGGAAGGGTGAGGAGGGAGATGGGGATGAGGGTGTGGATAGGGAGACAGTGTGAATAGGAATAGGGGAGGAGGAGGAGGAGGAGGGGGAATACTAATGGGGGAGGAGGATGAGGAGGAGGAGGGGGAAGACAAATGGGGGAGGAGGATGAGGAGGAGGAGGGGAAAG
>APFE031534331.1:63237-89314 GCA_000404065.3 Pinus taeda | reverse complement strand
AATAAAACACTGTTTTTTAGATTTTGGACCAGGTCTGGAAGGAGGGGTTGCCCTAGGCCATAAGTGCAGCATCACAAACCATAGTAGTGAGATTTGGAGCTATAACACTCCCTCATCTATAAAAGTTTGAAAAATATTGGTCTTTCCGTATGTGGACTTTATCTGGAAATCCATATGGCGAGGAAGTTTCTTTTTGACATTCAACATATCAAAAGTGAGCACTAAAGAATTGTTTGGGTCTACTGTGCTAATTACTAAAAGCAAAGCACTTCTCTGAGCAAGGCATGACTTGAGTACCTCCAATGCTAACATAGCACAAGGACTTTTAGCCAGATCTTCTACAATCGAGTAGTTCTAGGCTACCCTAGCATTAGGGTTAATAGTCAAGCACTTTGCGGAGCCTTTCGATATCCGAGGTATAGACTCAATAGAGAGTTGCTCAATATGATGTGGTTCGGTGGCTTCGGGAATATATTTAGCCTTAGATGTTTCTGATTCACCATAATCATGTGTTCGCATAACAACATCAATATGAGAGCTCATCATATAAACATTTGATGAATTTTACCCTTCCTGGTTGCCCTTGGCAGAGGTACCATTATTAGAATTTGTGCTAGCAAGTAATTGTTGCCCTTGGGGAAAAGGGTTAAGTTAGAATAGCTTGAGAGCTAGAGGACCCTTGTTGTAATAATAAGCACTGAGCGTCTTGTACCTTAGGGCAAAGGTGAGTCAGATGATCTCCATTGTATAACTTGCATGGAAATTTTACCTTTTTCTTAGACTCTTTCCTACCCTCTCCGGCATCATTGCTGAGTTTGTTTGCATTGCCTTTTCCTTCCTAGTTCTTCTTCTTACCTCATCCCTTCCTCTTCCCATCGGATTGTTGATTTCCTTTGGGGTTAGTGGTTTGGACAATGCTTATAGAGGTAGGTTGGGAAGGTGTAGGTATAGACAATGTTTCCTGGGTAGAAGTACTCTGTAGAGACAATCGTTATAATTGATTCAATAAGTTCACCATGTTAACATCAATCGATCTAACTATACCATTTTCATGTGGACCTAGTTTCGGTTTGGCTAAATCGACCTTAGATATAGGAGCATTAGGTAGAATTTTCTGAAGAACCCCAAACTGAAAATATATCAGTTCCAATTGCTAGGCTTCGAAAATGGCCTGCTCTTTTGTATAAACACTAGAGAAAGACACATCCTTTGAGATCTCAGGTTGTAATGATTTGAGAAACCATTCGATAAGGAAATCTAGTGGGATTTCAACTTTGATAAGCCTTTTCCTCCTCCTCCATTCCCAGATGTGATCTGAAATGTGAGTTGTAGTGTCTTGCTGAAAGTTAGCCAGAAGTTCAGTTCCGTCTTCATATCAGACAAGAAACTAAAAATGGTTCAAAAAGACATTAGCCAAATCACAAAAAGAAGTATACGTTCCCCCTAGCAACTCTATATACCATTTGGCCAGATTTCAGATTAGGGTGCTCTGAAATAACCTTAACCTAATTGAATCATCTATGAGGGAGTTGGATGAGCACTATATGTGAAATGTGGTTACGTGGTCTGCCAGATCTTCACCACTCTTCCCTTCGAATTTTGGGATATTTGAGGGAAGTTTAGTTGGGACTGGAGGCCAAGCTGGATTGTACCAAATCGGATCATTTGTCGATTTACTAAAGCCTAGCAAGTTCAGCGTGGCCAGAAAAGGGAGTCGTGGCAGACCTTGGGAATTCCATCCAGTGCAAGCGGGGTTCCGAAAGGTTTGAAAAGAATGACCTAGATTTTGAAAAACACCAGGTTGCCTGAGGTAACTCATAGAGCCTACCTAACCAAAAGGTTCTCCTTGTGGTCTAGCAAAATTCAGAGTTTGACGAACTCCTACCGAAAATCCTCCATAACTAGTGAAGTTACCCCCTAACGAAGTGTTAAAAGGAGTTGATAACCCCTGATAAGTATTGCATGTGTTAGCAAAGGGTCGAAAATTATGAAATGAATTAATTGAAGAATATGGCACATTCCCTTGTTGGCCAAAATAAAATTGATTCCCATCTCCTATCCCACTAACCGTAGGGCTTGTCCAACTCTGGAATGGGTTATTACCTTGACCTGTAAAGGGAAAAGGCATTTACCCTACTATTGGATTGGAGTGTGGTATATGACCACTTCCAAATGGGATATCCTTAAAATAAGCCGATCCACTCATCATGGATGTGGAGGCAGTCGATGGCATGTTCAAAGGAACTGAAGGAATCTTGTGAGATGGCATTCCATAAGGGATAAATAAAAAACTAGATGCAGTAACCTGAGAACTTCCACTCATTGATGGAATGGAAGTAGACCCAAGTATAGTTGTTTTTGGAGTAATAGAATGGATGGAAATAGTTCGTCCTCCTTGTACAGATATGGGAGTTTGCACACTCTCAACACTCATCGTAGATGCTATGCTTCTAGTAGCGGTTATCAAAGGAATATATGGGTGTAAACTTGGGCTCGAAGGACTATGAGTCAAGGTTTCAACGTACAATAGAATGTCTGGATGATCAGGAGGAAGAGGAGAATTCAGAGCTGCGACCAATTCTAAAATCTCTTCAACTTCAATATTATTTTCCGACTGAAAAAGTACTTGAGAAAGAATTGGTATGTTCCTCTCTAACTCTCTACTGGTGCTAGGTCTATCTTGTAATTTAATGACCCAAAGCGAAGGATCAATCTCTGATGCGCTTGCTACCACGAGTTGAAAACCACTGGCAGAATTGCTCCTAAGCCTTCTAAGAGAAGGCTCGGGACTCATAGGTGATATCCCATGAAGTCTCCTAGACCGTCGACATGGTCAATCAACCACTTTGAATTATTTAGAAGATCTACTTAAAGACGCAAAAAACTATAAATCTAGGCTGACTAGGAGCAAAGAACACTCACTAAAAGGTCCCTAAATATATCAGCAATCAAACAACTCTTGAGTATTTCTACTCCAGGTGATTAGGACTAGATACCAAAATACAAGAAAGTTAATAACAAGGGCCTTCCAAAAATAGACTGGGGTAATTATGCCCCAGGCCTACTAGAGAAGGTATTAGAGGCAGTTACGCTGACCTCCAGACAATAGCCTTTGCTAGTGCAAGCACCCAAGCTTCACAAGGTTACCCTCTAGAAGTACTATTGAATTTGATACAACGTCAACCTTAGTTGCCATGGGATTCCCCTCTGTAGTCACCTGTGTGATCCCTAGGATAGGAAACTATGGTCACCAACTCGTATCATAAGCTGAGCAGAATAGTGATGAGGCGGGATCGAGCAAGTAAGAGAGAAGGTATCTCTCGTCCTTATCTTCACTCTCCCTCGTGCTTTACTCCTAGTTATGGATCTTTCTCGGTCTCCCTAAAGATATTGGATTTCACTCATTAATCAAACTTCTATGTTTTGTAATTTTCAGCAGCCTTGGAGAGTTAACTCTCCTCTCACCTAATCGAAGGCCCTAATAAACCTAAACTTGTTGGGTATTCTGATGACAACATAAAAGTTCTAGTTTATTTTAATTAATCACTTGATTTTAATGGCTGTTATTTAAGTCAACGGTAAAGATGGGAATGAAACCAATGATTTCTGTATGACGCAACAAAAATCAATGAAAAACTAACTACATGAATGCAGTCATTTTTTCTTTAATGAAAAGAAATCTCTATATGGGTTCTACAAAACTTCTACAAAACAAAGTACTTTTTTCTTCTTTTCTTGAAACACACTTCACACACCCAAAAAATAAAAGACTATGAATGCTTTAACAATGAAAGCTACCCTAATGCAAGATATAATGGAGATGCAAGATCCTACATAACTCTCAAAAAGCAAAAGCAATTGTTTATAACTAACAATGAGCCAACTTAAGTATTGAAGAGGATGCAAATTTTGAACACAAAATTCTCTCCAAACAATAAGGACAAATTGTAAGAGATCACAATTCACTTTTAACAACAAAAAGAAACCATAAACCAAAAGTGGTGAAAGAAAAACAAAAACAAAGTTTTCTGAGATCTTTTCTTTTTTAAAGAAGAATCCAAAACAACTTTTTGAAATCACCAAAATGCTACTAAAACTCAAAAGATCAAAAAAAGAGTACAAGGATTCTTTGCAAGTTACAAACTCGAAAATGAACGAAAACTTGAGAAAAAAGACTTCAACTTGTACAAAATGACCCAAATAGCAGCAAAGAGTTTAACAAATTGACCAAGAATCCAGGAAAGAAATACTTCCAAATTCATCAAAAAGAATTTCAAAAATAAATAAAAGCTATGAGGACACAAAACAAAGGAGAGAAAAGCAAGTAGATTTCAAATTCGGGCTTGACATTGAAATTGAAAAAAATCTTGTGTTCTGGAGGACCAAAACAATCAAGAACTTCAGGTGAAATTCTTGTGTGCCAAAACACAAATTACAAACTGTTAAAGAAGAAAACCTAGGACAAATATTTTCAATGAGGAAGAGACTTCGAAACGGTAAGCTTGCAGAATAATTAAATTCTTCAGATAGGAATTGACCACACAGAGATTGAAAAGTCTAGGCAACAAATCTATCTGGGCTGAAAGATTTGCAAAAACAATCCCAAAATTTGCTTACGCGACTCTGTGCAAACACAGGGGTGTGCACACACACTCCTAACACAGGAAACTCGGGTATATGCAAGTTCACTTTATAGAAACAAGCATGTATACACGATGGTAAACAAAGTAAAGAGCGTATACAAAAATTTGCAAGAAAAAATAAAAAACAAAGTCTGATCCAAAATATTAGACTTGAGGCTTGGGACTCTAGTAGACCAAATAAGACTATAACCGCAAGCAAACCGAAGACTAAGCCCTGATTGTGAATGAACAACCCAAACTAGAAATAAAAAGATTGTTATCCCTAGCGGAGTCACCAATTCTGTTTTGGGTGAAAGCACTCTAGGGCTTTGGGTTAGAACCCCAACAGAGCAGAAGAAAACTACAACAAGAAATACTTAAATAGCTCAGGAAATATTCTTATATTATCAAACTACATAAGAGTGACCGTACCCAAATTTCCTTCATTCGAGTAGGTCCCGCAGGGTTTAGACCCTTTGCAACTCCCGATGTTCTTCAAACTTGGAAATCATTCAATTCGAAAATACATAGTAGTGTAGAAGTAAAGCATATTCACGAAATTGACTTTATATAATATAAAGAAATGATTGATTATACATCAAAATGACATTCATATATGAATTAAAACATAATTTGATGCATAGATATAGTTAGTTTTGGAAACAAGACAACATTTCTTTTGTTGCAGTGAGCTATAAATAACATGGAGAGAATTCACCTGAGTCTTTCTTTGGCTCCAAGCAGAACCGTCCTCCCGATTCATCTTATCCCAACCTTCAACAATTTTCTTCCATCACCAACACCATGATATTTAAAGCAAAAGGAATGATATCTATAATCAAGGAAATAAGGGTTTCTTGATGCTTGGGGAAGTGCATGAGGCATAGGGATTCATCAGACTCAGTCAGGGATAGTATCAGTATAATAACTCTATCTCTTCTCCTCCTAAACGACTTTGCGTAGAGGTCTATTTATACCTCTCCCAATTAGCTTTTTAGTTGGGAAACAGTTGGGCCACTAGCAATAGGAGGTAATCAACAGGTAAAACCCGTGAACTCTGCCCAAAATTAAGGAAATCTAATTTTTTAAGTTTTTTAATACATATACATGGGTTGGGTATTGACTGACCCATGTGTACACACTTTTAGCTCAGGGAAAAGTAGCGTATATGGAATAAAACGTTGTTGTTTATATATTTGGACCGATTATGGAAGGAGGGGTTTCCCTAGGCCAAGTAAGAGTGACTGTACACAAATTTCCTTCGTTCGAGTAGGTCCCCCAGGGTTCAGACCCTCTACAACTCCTGATGTTCTTCAAACCTAAAAATCATTCAATTCAAACATACATTTTAGTGTAGAAGTAAAGCATATTCACGAAATTGACTTTATATCATATAAACAAATGATTGATCATACATCAAAATGACATTCATATGAATGAAAACATAATTTGATGCATAGACATAGTTGATTTTGGAAACAAGACAATATTTCTTTTGTTGCAGTAAGCTATAAATAACATGGAGAGAATTCACTTGAGTCTTTCTTTGGCTCCAAGCAGAAGTGTCCTCATGATTCATCCTATCCCAGCCTTCAACAATATTCTTCCATCACCAACACCATGATATCTAAAGAAAAAGGAAGGATATCTATAATCAAGGAAACAAAGGTTTCCTGAAGCTTGGGGAAGTGCATCAGGCACAGGGATTCACTAGACTCAGTCAGGGATAATCTCAGTATAATAAATCTATCTCTTCTCCTCCTGAACGGCTTCGCATAGAGGTCTATTTATACCTCTCCCAATTAGATTTTTAGTTGAGAAATAGTTGGGCCACGGGAAATGGGAGGTAATCAACAGGTAAAACCCGTGAAATCTGCCCAAAATTAACGAAATTTAATTTTTTATTTTTTTTAATACGTATACATGGGTTCGGTATTGACTAAGCCATGTGTACACACTTTTAGCTCAGGGAAAAGTAGCGTACATGGAAAAAACATTGTTGTTTATATATTTGGACCGAGTATGGAAGGAAGGGTTTCCCTAGGCCATAAAGAAAGCATCATATATACCAAGAGTGGTAAATGGTGCTATAACACCCACTAGGATGTTTTTCCCAACATTCAGCTTGGAATAAGTGTCGCATCAACCGTGGTTATTATTTTTCCTTTATTAACTTTTATTACATGTAATTTTTACCAGCCTATTATAGAAACCTCCCCCTTGGGGGGACATCATCATTGTTGTTCAACCACACCTATACCTCAACAAAACAATTGAAAAACAAACATACTACCCATACAACTTTGTAACCTAGCTCAATGCAGTCTTTACAATGATCACCCTACTGAAAAGAAAACCAATATGACAACATAACAACATGACAACTATAATGACATGACACGCATACCACTTATTGGACCTTTATAAAATACCTCATGGCAGTATTTACATCCACATACATATACATATATCTAAACATCACATCAAACATACCAAAACATATACCAAACATCATGCCAAAGTTGCTTGCCCCAACCTGCAAATAATGAAGGATACATAGCCCACATCTAATGCGCCATCTCCCATGTTGCTTCATCAGGACAAAATTTCTTCCACTACACTTAACCTACTCCATTTTTTGGTTCGGGAGCATGAGAACATTTTTCTACAATATATACTAAGGCTCCGATTGGAAATCCCCATCTCAATCCACCTAAAATACAGACTAGTCAATCACATGGGAAACATCTTTAACATACTTTTTAAGCAATGACTCATGGAAAAAATCATGGATTTTTACTCTCGGAGGCATGCCAATTTGATAGGATACTAATCCGATCCCCTCAATGATCTTGAAAGGTCCACAAATCTAGGGTGCCATTTTGGCACATGATCCAAATTGTAAGGAGCTTTTCTTTAGTTTGATATGCAAGTACACCTATGTTGATGGTGATGGACTCACCCAAATTTGGGGTATCTCCCCAATATGAAGTCGTAACTAGACCTCACATCATTTGGTGTAGTGGTCCTATCTCGTATGATCGTTCGGTTGCCATTAGCTTAAATATATGCATTAGCTCGTGCTTGTCAGAAATGAGAGTGGTTTTCTTTGTCTTTCAACAATGAGGTTCATGTGCCTGGTGAGTGCTTTGGTGTTACTTGTTTGAAATCTCTTTCACTGCAGAGGGAGAGGGTGGAAGTGGATCTTAGGTTGAAAGGGAATAGTCCCAACTATGCTAGACACACAACACAAAAAGACATGTGCAACTTCCAGTGAATTATTCCACACTGATGTGGCAATCACAAACGCAAGGTGAATAGATATAACATACAACACCCAATGGAATTTTCCACACTAGTGCGGCAAGCATTATAACAAGTTTACACGAATGAATCTGTTGAGTGTCTCGCTAGATAGCCCACACGACTGAGACATTGTTAACAACTTATACAACACATTTTCGTAAGCAAATGGATTAGAAGAAATGGAATAGTTCAACTACCTTAACTTAGGTTAAAGAAACATGCATTACAAGTTTCCAAATAATAGTCTTACAAACAATTACAATACATGTGTGAAAATGTGTTGGCCTATTAACAAGCTTCTAAATTAAGCAAAAGTTCTAAGACACATCCGTACACCATTAGATCACTAACCTTGATAGCAGGGTGCTGGAGCCACTCCTCTCTCGTCAAATAAAATATTACAGACTCTCAATTCTATGAGGGAGGAGCCAAGGTGAAAAGTCTTTTGCAATTACAAGTGAGGGGTATTTATAGCCAAGTGTGAAATTGAACCTTGTGACTGTTCAACATCGCTCATGATTATTTGACTTACATGTCTCTTCAACTTTACATGACTCTTCAAGATTACATGTGGGTCTCTTGGACTTCCACGTTACATTACATTGATCACAATAGTATCGCCCACAATAGTGATGTGGTCGAGATGACTCATGATACAAATCGACACAACAATGCTGGTATGTTCATGTTGGTGGTCGTGTCCATGTCGAGCTGCAGTGCTACTGAGTGATGGATGTGATCTTGGTGTATCATAGCTTCATCTCCATTTGGAAACATATGTAAGGTCTTCCATGGTATTGGTGTTTTCTCGATGTTTGCAAGTGCATGTTCCTCCTTCGCTTATACTTTGACATGCTTCATGTGTTCATCCATGCACGAAAAAATCTCCTTGCATGCATTCCTGGTTCATCTATTTGCAAAATAATCTCCTCGAATGAATTCCTTGTTTGTTTGTTTGTGAAAAAATCTACTCACATGCTTTCCTTGTTCATTTTTTCACAAATGAATCTCCTCGCCTACTCTCCTTTTTCATCTCATTCGTCATCGTGTCATGTCTCATCCATGTACCTGTATCTATAATTACTTATGATGAGATGACATCAAATCCAAATATATCCTAGTCTACCATGATGCATTATCATTGGCTTTCATATGCAGGTGACCAGGAGAGAAGAAAAGTCTCTTAAATTGTGCAAGGCATATTACAGGCTTAGATGCAGGCTCTGGGCACTTCCAGTGAAAATTGTGTGGAGGTCACTCGGAGATTGAGATGGACAATCTGGATTAGAAGTGACTATCCACGGGATCTAGCTTGGCTGGAGAGTAGGTATAAGAAACTTTTTCATGGAGGCAGTGTAGTTAGTCGAGGGGAATTGGCAGCAAAAATATTTTGATTTCTCCAGGGAGCTGGCAGCAGGCTGCAGGAGGATTTCTTGGAAAAACTGTGTAATTTTTCATGGGAGATAGCAGCAGGCTATGGGATTCTACTAGAAAAGATTGCGCAATTGCTGGGAAGCTATCTTGCTGATCATCCTTGTGAAAATTCTAAGCTCAGCAGGATGCTAGACAAGTTGATGACTTCTCATGAAAACTGTGCAATTTTTTGAGTGAGACAGTGATAAACACAAGGTGTTCTTCTAGCATGTCTACGTATCTTCTTTAGTCAGAAGAGCAGGAAATATTTACATCTTTTGCGTAATTTTTCAGGGGAGTGAGTTCAAGGGTCACTTCCTGATCAAAATCTTTGATTGACGAGATGGAGGCTTGGTTGATGTGCTTGCAAGCAATGAAGACTGAAATGGTTTTCTGAGAAACATCAGTGTTGTTATTGGTGACAGTTAGTTGGGTCAATTCCAAGATTGCACACTGTAGGTTGCCTAGGAGACAACCTCAAGGTCTGTGTAGGTTTTGGAAGAAGTACATGATCACTGATGGTTGAAACAATGCAATGTAGCTCAACAAAGGTCTAGCTGTTGGAGGGTGATTTGGTTGTTAGAATTTCAAGAAAATGACTAAGTGTGTGGGTAAGTGAACATGTGCATACATGACCTTGCGAACAAACACTCAACATGACTCGATGAAATGACAACTCAAACCATCAAGACAACATATACTTAGTGTGACTGACTGATGGTGCGAGCAACAAGTGCGACACTTGTTATAGATCGTTGAACGACCGTGACAATGCTTGCACGATAGTGCATAAAACATCGTGTGTGAGTGAAATAGATGTGTACATATCGAACACAACTCAAACAAAACCTTCATCACCATGAGAATGAAGTCATAAGCATGACATAACAATCAACATGCCGAAGATGATAGTTTGTCAAACAAGTGAAAAGGAGGTAAGACATGTAGAAGAAACACATGAGATGAATTTTCGTGTTTGCACATGTGTGTGGTATTGAGGACAAGATGATATGAAAATGAAAAGAATTTTTGAAAAATAAACTAAGAGTTGTACTTCGAGAGGTTTTATTTACTTACCATACTTACCCTCGAGATTATCATGTATTCAACGAAGTTTACATGTGGTCCTAATATTTTCCATTGATTGGTTCCTTAGTTCATCTCCTCAACTCCTTGTAAGTGATTTTAACATGTCACCATTTCCTCTAGTGACTAAGAGGTAGATCTGCACAATTTAAGCAGATAATGATTGATGTCAGAATGAGGCCCTAGGAGGCTCATCTGCACAGTTTCTGCATCAAAGACAGTTAAAACAACTTGGACAACACTGTGCAATTTTGAGGCTTAGGGCACTACTGTAGGAGATGGGTTATGAGAGGACATCTCTGCTCAATTTCCGAGTGCAGTGTCACTGGACTACTCTGCACTTTTCTGGAGAGTAGTGATGATTTCCTGACTGCTTTGCATATCTTTGGAGAGCAGTGTTGGTTGTGATCTCTCCGAGCTGCAGAGTTTCAGTAGACAATGGAGGGATGTGTCTCTACACACTACGAGGTTTCAGCAGGCAAGGGAGGAAGCTTGATGGTTGCAGAAGCAAAGTGCACAATTACGGGAAGTTGGATGAGGCTGGGTTGCTTGGTGAAATGACGAAGTGTGAGATCAATGAAACTTATGTAAAAATTGATAAGACTCATCTGTGATCCAACACATACACTTAGTGACACAACATAGAGCATCCAAAATACATAATACACACTTTTCTTGATGCAACAACCTTCATGATGTGAGTGTGTGATTTGAGTGTGATACATGTCTATTTAATGATGACCACTCACACACACACAATTCACTTGAAGCAAGACAACATTCCCTTTGCATGACAAATAACAACCCCTATGCCAAATATGACACATACTGCATGAAGATGAGAACACAGAAAACTCTTAAGATCAAGGAGGGGAGCTTGAAATCACCAGCTTAACAACAAGTGACTAAGGATAATCAATCATAGGATCTGAGGTAGGATCCAAAATTTTCATACAAGCCAAAATTTTGGAGGATGGTTGTGACTGCTACACTTGGCGACACACTGGTAAAACTCCAATTCTCTGAATGGACCTTGTTTCATGAAAAACGAGTCTAACCCTTTGAAAAGTATTGTTCAATTCTTTGATCATCATGGTTTCCACACTAGCTTGGTTTAAATATGTAGTCCCTACTATTCTCTTAATTTGTCAGCACACATTCCAAGCCAAGTCAACTTAGTTATTTTGATTTGGGATGAGGGGTATATTGATGCACAGGTACTATAACTATCAAAGTTTAAGTTTCATCTCTCATGTTTCTTTGCTGCCAGAAGGTCTAGATAGTACCCTGGAAGAGTCACGTAGGAACACAAACATCACTATGCTTCCAACAAGCCTGGGCAATACCCCGATGGAGTTACTTGCATCACCTCTCTGCGTAGGAAGATTTTCTCTTCTTTTGCCTTATTCATTTTTCGATATTTTTTCAAGAACTATGCAAAGGCTCTTATTTATTTTAGAGGTAGAAGAGGGATCCCAAGTTATTGAGAGCAAAAGAGGTTTTTCCTTTAGAGAAGTATGTTATTTATACCTCTAACATACCTATTAAGTTTTTCCCTATTGAAAATAGCAACAAGAAATGTTAAAAATAGAATGCAGAAATTCCAATTTAATTTGTCCTTGAATTAAATTGAGATTTAAAATTATAATTATTTTCTCATAGAAACTTGTAATAGTTAACTAAGTTAAGTTGACTTAGTTAACGTAGGAATTTCAATTTTGAAGTCTTTTGAAATTCATGTATATGTTCTCCCTAAGTCTTAGGGGTCCAGGATGAGTTAATTGTGAGTTGTAATTAGATAACTCAGTTTACTGAGATAAGTTTAGTTAAATTAGTTCCAAACTGTTTGAGGAACTAATAGTGAGTTAACAATCAGTTGGTGCACTAATGGATTAACTAGTGCTAGTCTAGTTAACTGAAGATTCCCTATTCAGAAACACATGCATGTCGATTCTGAGAAAGACCCAGTTGAGACAAGAGTGCAGGGATAGTGTACTATTAGTTGTATGATTTACTAACTTGTAAATATCGTGCATGCAATCAGAGAATGGCCTAATTTTGGATTGCATAGTTATGGATCAGGAATTTCCCTTTAAATATGGGCTAATTCTCTCAGGAATTGTGGAAAGAATTAGAATCTTGGAGGCTTCAAAATTTGGCTAATTATTGGCCAAAGGAAGTCATCAAGCAGAGTATAGGAAATACTTGGGTATGTTAAGGTCAAGGATGATCAAGGCATATTCTATTAATCCAATAGAAGAGCCTACAAATTGGATTGAGCTTGCTTGTGAGCATGGAGATTGATCATGCTAAGTGTTGGGATTGTTCTTATGAAAACAATCATTGCATTTTCCTCTTGGATTTCTAATTAATGCAATACAAATAGTGGAGGTTTTCATCTAATGATTTCCCCGAATACTTATTTTCTTTTATGTGCCATTGATTTATCTTCTTCTTGTTCATATTGTTTTCATCGATCCATTGGCTTCTGTTAGTTGATAGTAGAATTATATTCTTGTCCTTTGCTTTGGTAAATTGCATTCGCTTGTGAATCTACAAAAACTTTCTTCATTCCCCCTCACCTAACTCTACTTCACTAAGCTGACAAGGGTTAAGCCAAAAGAACCCATTAGAGTAGGTAGTACTAGTTAGAGTGCAAGCGTTGTGTTTTCATCGAGACTCACTCTGAACAGAACATATTTTCCATCAACACATCATCGACTAAGGAAAACAAGTTCTTCATAAAGAGAGAGGACAACAAATAACTAGATGTTGATAGTTGTACAAGTCCTCTTATATTCACCTGACTCGTCTCAAGATCTGAACATGGTTTCATGAGAGCCTAACCTACGGGTACAAGAGAGCAAAGAAAGAAAAAAGGAAAAAGTAGAATTAAAGAAAAAGAAAAATAGGTAAGAAAAGCAAGCAAGCAAGAAAACCAAACTGAGTAAGAAAGAAAACATGCAAACCAAAAAGTAAAGAAGAGCAAGAACCAAATACTACTCCTACTCCTATGCTAAATATTCCATGGCCCTACTCACGTGAATTGATATTTGCAATGCAGCCACCGACACATTGGCTAGCCCATGCTGGTGAACGCATGGTTCTCGAGAAGCACAGTCAATTGAACCAAATAACATAAAAGATACAACAATGAAGAACAACACGGTCTGAGTTCTAAAACATCCACAGAAAAGAAAAGAGTGAATGCACAAGATAGACATTCCATTGACTTATCATGACACTTTGACACACTACATGAAGATTATAAACATGCACACTATTTATAATGTGACATATGAGCAAACATGATAAATACAAACTACTTATGCTTTGTAAGTGTGCTCGTTTTCTAATATTCCTCCAAATATTGAGCGATGGGATCATGTGATTCGAGTGGAGGAAGTGAAATCTGGGTGTTTGGTTGATCTTCAATGTGAAGTAGAGAGTGATGAGGAGCCTTGGGTGATTCGAAACTTCTCTGATCAGAAGTGGAACTAACCTCAAGATAGAGAGGGCCTGACACAACCATCAGCCTAGGCTGAAATACCTCGACATCTTGTCTAGGGGTTTCCACTCCATCGATAGGTAGATCATTAGAGACCAATGGATTAGATAGATTAACAATGAGTGAATCAACATCGTGCTCAAATGAAGAAGTGCATAGATCATGACAACCACGATTACAAAATTTAGGATGTTCATTGGAATACTCATGATTTGATGAATCGTGTAGAGGGGTAGATGAGTAGAAATGATGTTCGCCCTCTATGTTTTCAAAAATGATAGATGATAGATGGGATGGATTCTCAGAGGAATATTTTTCCTCTCTGCAATATAATGACAGACTGACATCCGGTGTTTCCTATGAACGATCAAAAGTAGAAACATCCGAAAATGAGTTTTCACAGGGAGGATCAAAAGTGGTAGAATCACAAGGGATGTTAGGATAGAGTGGATGAGGTGTAGATGGAAGGGATTCATTCTTAACCATGTTTTCTTCTTCATATTCCTACACACACTCATCATGCATGATATCGCAGTTCGGTTGCACAACACCAACTCCATCGACAACTTGATCCTCATTCACAATGAGTGTGGAGTCGAGAATGGAATAAAACAATACAATACAATCTAGAGGATCAATAGAACGTGGGGACATAGGTTGAGGTGACAATTCCATATGACAACCAGTAGGCTTGCAAGCCAAATCTATGTAGATATCAAGAAGAGGTGGAGTAGGATGATGTGACAATTCAATCGATGTGTGTGCATGTTCTCCTGCATAACACTACTATAATGGAGTTGTTTGATGAGGCGATGGAAGAATGTCACTTATGACAATAGCTATGTCCACCTGTGATTGCGCAACTCCATCACCGAAGTATTTTGAGTAGGGTTCAAACGATTCTAAAAATTTCATATTTTCAGATATGTAAAGAAGATACTTAGATCTTCCATCAAGAAATTCCCAATCAATTTCATCTTCAAGAAATCACCATGCGAAATTACAAAAGTTGTGTGGAACTGTTCAATGGATTCATTGGGTGCTTTCTGTAATTTCATAATCTCATTATTGAGTGCTTTACGGTTAAAATGATTGAAATCAAGATCTATCTTTATGACCAGATGAGGGAGAGAGTGAATAGACATTTTGGGCAGCATAGCACACCAATGCAGTGGGTGCCCTCGAAGCATGTATGTGAACATTCCACAGGTCATGTAATCTTCAAATATTTCATGCCTTGCATAGGAGGCTACAATGCTAACATCATGTCTAACCAAGGCTACTCGTCCTACACCATCATATGTTTTATCTGACAAGTTATTCCAAAGATCTTTCGATATTTCAAAGCCGTTTCCATAAGACATACACTCTAGAAGAGAAATTTTGTGTTTAGTCATGATAAGTATGTGGATATTCAAAATAGATCGCAAGGACTTAGCTGGTCATGTAGCCCTCTTTCTAGCACCAGAAATTTTGATGGTGTTGGACCTACCAACATTCAAGGGATCTCCCCGATATGAAGTCCCAACTAGGCCTCACATTGTCAAGTGTAGGAGTCCCATCTGGTATGATAGCTCAGTTTCCATTATCTTAAAGATATTCCTTACTATTATTGCTTGTGATCACATGAGAGTGATATGCTTTGTCTTTGAACAATGAGATTCACATTCCTCGTGAGTGCTTTGGTGTTACTTGTGTCAAAGTTATTTCAGTGTTGAGGGAGAGGGTGGAAGTGAGTCTAAGGTTGAAACAAAATAGTCCCAACTCTGCTAGAGATGCACAACACAACATGACATGCACAACTTCTAGCGGAGTATTCCACATGGATGTGGCAAGCACAAACACAAGGTGAATAGATAGCACGTTCAACGCCCAACGAAATAGTCCACACGAGTGTGACACGTGTTATAACAAGTCTACACGAATGAATATTTCATGTATCCAGCGGGATAGCCCACATAGTCAAGACAACGTTAACAACTTATACAACACATTTTCGTAAGAATATGTATTAGAAAAACCGAAATAGTTCGACTGTCTCAGCACAAGTTAAAGAAACATGCATGACAAGTGTCTGAAGAATATTCATACAAAAAATTATAATGTGTGTGAAAACATGTTGCCTTGTTAACAAAATTCTAAATTAAGTGAAAGTTCTAAGACACATACATCACTAACCCCGATAGTAGGCCATTGGAGCCACTAATCGCTCCTCAACAAAAATATTACAGACTCTCAATCCTATGTGGGAGGAGACAATGTGAAAAGTATTATGCATGTACAAATGAGGGGTATTTATAGCCAAGGGTGAAACTAACCCTTGTGACTATTCAACTTCCCTCATGTCTATTTGATTTAGATGACGCTTCAACTTTACATGAATCTTTAACTTCACATGTCAGTCTCTTGGACTTCCACGTTACATTACATTGATTACCACAATATGGCCCACGGTATTGATGTGGAATAGATTACTCATGACACGACCTGACATGATAGTGTTGGTATGTTCATGTTGTTGGTGGTGTCCATGTCGCGCTGCACTATTGCTGAGTGATGGATGTGCTCTTGGTGTATCATAGCTTCATCTTTGCATGGAAAAATGTGTGAAGTCTTTGATGATCTTGGTGTTTGATTGATGTTTGCACCTGCATGTTCTTCCTTTGCTTGTACTTTGACATGATTCATGTGTTCTTCAGTTCACAAAAAAATCTCCTTGCATGCATTACTCATTCATCTGTTCATAAAACAATCTCCTTGCATGCATTCCTTGTTTGCCCATTCACAAACAAATATCCTTGTATGCATTCCTTATTTTTCCATTCACGAATGAATCTCCTCACATACTCTCCTTGTTCATTGCATTTATGTTGCATCGGGTCTCATCCATGTAACTGTATCCACAATCACTCGTGATGACATGACATTAAATCTAGAAATATCCTAGTCTACCATGATGCATTATCGTTCGCTTTCGGATTCAGGTGACCTAGAGAGAGGAAAAGCCTCTAAAACTGTGCAAGGAATATTTGAAGCCGGGATGCAGGCTCGGGGCACTTTTGGTGAAAATTGCAGAAAGATCACTGACAAACTGATATGGACAGTCCACATAATCAATGGCTATCTATGGGATCTAGCTCTGTTGGAGGGCAGATCTGCGCAAATGTTTCAGGGAGGTAGTGCAGGCAGTAGAGGGGGACTGTTAGCAAAAATTGTGCAATATCTCTGGGGAGCTAGCAGTGGACTACAGGAGGCTTGCTTGGAAATTGCACAAATTTTTTGGGAAGATGGAAGCAAGCTATGAGAGTCTGCTGGAAAAAATTGCACAGTTGCTAGGATGTTGGTCAGATGAACATCCTTGCATAGTTCATGAGTTAAAGCAGGATGTTGGGCACCTGGGTGACTGCTCATGAGAACTGGGTATTTTTATGGGTGAGCAGTAAGCAGGCCGACTAGGTGATTGGCTGTAAATAACTACATAATGTTTTCGGTGAGACATTGACGGAGAGAGGGTGTTTGTCTGGCATGTATGCATAGTTTCTTCAGTCAGTAGAGCAGGAAATATTTGCATATTTTGTGCATTTTTTGGGGGGAGTGAGTATTGTTGTCATTGCTCGATAAAACTCTCTATTTGAGTAGGTGGAAGCTTGGTTGATATGCTTGCAGGCAACGTAGATTGAAATGTTTTACTAAGGAACTTTTGCATTGTTCTGGGTGATAGTTAGTCCAGTCGATTCTAGGATTGTGTAGTGTAGGCTGACTGGGAGACACCCTTAAGCTCTGTACAATTCTAGGTAGTAGTACATGATCACTGAGGGCTAAAACTTCGCAATGTAGCTCAGCGAAGGTCTGACTGTTGGAGAGTGATCCAGGCATTAGAATTTTGGCAAAATCACTAAGTTTGTGGGTGAGTGAACTTGTGCATACATGACCTTTTGAACACATTCTCAACATGAATCGACGACAAGACACCTCAAAACATCAAGACAAAATATACTCAGTGTGACTAACCAAAGGTGCGCGCGACAAGTGTGCCACTTGTGATAGATCGTTGAATGACCGTGACAACTCTTGCGCGACAGTGCATACAACATCGTGTGTGTGTGTGCGTGATACATCTATACTTATAGAACATAACTTAAACACAACCTTGATCATCACTAAAACAAGGTCGAAAGCATGACCTAGCAATCAACATGTGGAAGACAACAGTTCATCAAACAAGTGAAAAGGAAGCAAGAAATGTAGAAGAAACACATGAGATGAATTTTTGTGTTTGCGCACATGCATGTTGCTGAGGACAGGATGATATGACATTTATAAGCAGTCCTGCAAACTCAACTAAGAGGTGTACTTCAAAAGGTGTTCTTTATTTACCATACTTACCCTTAATATGATCATGCATCCAATAGAGTTTGCATGCAGTCTTGATATTTTCCATTGATTGGTTCCTTGGAACCTCTCCTCAACTCCTTGGAATTGATTTCAGAATGTGAACCATTCTTGTAGTGACTGAGAGGTAGATCTATGTGATTTCAATGACAATGACTATTGCCAGAATGAGGCCCTTGGAGACCCATATGCGTTGTTCTTGCATACAAAACAGATAAGACAACTTGGACAACACTGCACAGGTTTGAGGCTCAGGGCACTACTGCAGGACAGGGGTCCTAGGAGAACACCTCTGCTCAATTTCTTAGGGCAGTTCCATTGGACTTCTCTACAAACTCCTGGAGATAAGTGTTGGTGGCTTGACTACTTTACTAATTTTTGGAGAGAAGTGTTGGTTGTGGTCTCTTCAACCTGTAGGGTTTCAACAGGCAAGGAAGGTTGGTGTCTCTATGCACTGTGGGGTTTCATCAAGAAAGGGAGAAAGCTTGATGGTTGTAGAAGCAAAGAACACCGTTCCAGGAAGTTGGATGAGGCTAGGTTGCTTGGTAAAATGGCTAAGTGTCAGATAAGTGAAACATATGTAAATATTGATGGGACTCAACTGTGATCGCACACAGACACTTAGTGACACAACGTATACCATCCAAAATACATAAGACATAATTTTCTTGATGCAACAACATTCCTGATGTGAGTGTGTGGGTTGAGTGTGAAACATGTCTCTATGATGACAAGCACTCATACACACACAATTCCCTTGAAATAAGAGAACATTCCCTTTGCATGATAAAAAACAACCCCTATGCCCAAATATGACACATGCTGCATGAATAGGAGAACATGACCAGCTCTTAAGATCAAGGAGGGGAGCTTGAAATCATCATCTTACAAACAATTGACCAAGGATAATCGATCGCAGGATCTGAGGTAGGCTCCAAAATTTTGGAGGGTGGTTGTAGCTACTACAACTACCTATTCCCAAACCTGGAACTCCTTGAACAACCTATTCTGAGATGCACATATCTTATGACTATCCTATGCTACTTTCAAATTCTTCTTGATGACCTATATTTCCCACTCCATGTCTGCCAACATGTCTGGTCCCATCAAGATCCTATTAACTCGGTCACTCCAATTGACGGGAATATTGTAACTATGTCCATACAGTGCCTCAAACAGACTAATCTTGAAATATTCTTGATACCCATCGTTTTAAGCGAACTCTACCAATGGAAGATACTCTTCCCACTTTCCTTGCTAATGCATCACGTCCATCCTTATCATGTCCTCCAATATTCGGTTGACCCTCTCAATATGTCCATCTTTCTGCAGATGATAAGTTGTACTAGAGGCAAAATCTATGCCCAAACATATAGACAACTCCTTCCAAAACATGGAAGTGAACTTTGCATCCATGTTCGAAGTAATATTCTTTGGAAATCGATGCAACATGACCCCATATCAAATGAATACCTATGCTACATTGCTAGCTAAGAATGAATACTTCATTGGAATGAAGTGCACAACCTTTGTCAACTTGACCACAATAACCATGATGGAATCATGTTGTCTCACTCTACTCAGAAAACCTGTGATAACGTACATGGAAATGACCTCCCATTTCCACTCTAGAATCACAATCGGTTGTAGAAGTCTAATTGGATGCTTACACTTTGTCTTCACCTGCTGAAAATCAAAACACCTAGCCATGAACTCTGCTACATCCTTTATCAGATTCTGCCAATAATAAAATTTCTTCTCTACGGTAAATGTCTTTTGATAACCTCCATGAACTGAATATGGTTTTGCATCAAACTCCCTTAAGATCAACTTCTCTAGCTCACTTTTATCTGGCACATATATATTGTCTCTAAACTAGACCAATCCACATGCTGCTAGATGATAGTCCACATCCTTTGCACCTATACATGTACCAGTACCTATACCTATGTCTGTGTTACTACCTATACCTATACCTATACATGTACAACTACCTATACCTGTGTCTGTACTACTACCTATAACTATACCTGTACATGTACCTATACTCTATTGCAACATGTGCACAATCTCCATATACCTAACATCTTGCTTCCCTGCCTACAAGGTCGTATCTTGTAGATCTGTCCCATAGGAACTCATAGATGTTATATGATTTACTTGTATTCGCCTTCTCATAGAATTTTATACCTTGTTCTCCTTTTGTTTGATGTATCTAATATCAAAATCAAACTCACTGATCATGGCCAACCATCTAGCTTACTTGGTGTTCATATTTGTTTGGTCAAACAAGTATCTCAACCCACTGCGATCACTGATCAATACAAACCTCCTACCAAGAAGATAGTGCTTCCACATCTTCAACGCATGCATGATCACTGCTAGCTCAAGATCAAGTGTTAGATATTTCTTCTCATGTTCATTTAGATTATTTGCCTCATAGCACACCATCTGTCCTTCCTTCATAAGGACTTAACCAAGTTCTTTCTTGCAAGAATATGTATATACTACAAATTATTTTTGCAAATATGAAATATTTAACACTAGTACATGTTTCAATAACTTCTTAAGCTACTAAAAATTGACCTCACACTCCTCTGTCCACTCAAAATTCTTAACTTTCCTCTGCAGTGAGGTAATAGGATATGAAATATGCGAGAAGTTCCTAATGCACTTGCTATAATATCCTACTAACCCCATGAAAGATCTCACATCATCCACATTCCTGGGAGCTGCCCACTCCATGATAGCTCTTATCTTTTCCAGTTCCACTGTTATGCCCTCCTTAGAGACAACATGTCCCAAGTAATGTACCTCAATCTAAAATAAACTGCACTTTTCGATATTAGCATACAATTGATGCTCTCTCAACAATCTCAACACCGCATCCAAATGGTCGGCATACTCTTCCTCATTTTTAGAATATACCAATATGTCATCAATGAACAAAATAACAAACTTATCCGAATATGAATAAAACACATTATTCATTAAGCACATAAATGTAATATATTTGAGACTTCTTCGATTTGCATTTTGTGTGCTTCTCTCTTCTGGATTCATCACATTTTACTTGTTTTATGTATCGACGTTTCTAACCATCCTCTGCAGTTCATCATTAGGATTAGATATGTGAAGAAGTCATAGAATGATGTGTAATAAATAAAGGATATGGTAGGGATGGTAGTGTAAAGAGCCGATAGTGAAAATGGCGTGGTTTAATTTATTTATAATTAATTTAAGTTAATTTAATTTATTTAATTCATTTTAATTAAATTAATATAATTGAATTAATTTAATTTATTTTAATTATTTATTTAATCTCATTTAATTTTAATTAAATGAGTTAATTCATTTGAATTAACTTTTATTTTAATTGATTAATTTTAAATTTAAATTAATAATTAAATTTTAATTAATTTAATTTAATTTAATTTAATTTTGATACTAGAGTTAGGTTAACTAATGGATTAAATGTAATTAAATGAGTTTTATTTTAACTAAAGTTTTTTAAGGAGTTGAAAGAGGAGGACCAAGAAGCAATGGGGTCGGGGTTGTCTAGGTGATGATAGAATTTCTTGTTAGGGTAGGAATCCAATTATCACTAATTTTCCAACCATCATCCCAGTTTAAGTTATTGGGGTGTTTCCCTATTTTGATAGCTTCTCTAAATTTTCTATGGTGGTAATGCTCAATTTTGGCCACAACACAAGAGTTTTCAATGCATATGTGATGATTGGTTTTACTAGAGTGCTCAGCCAAAGCTGAGGTTTTGGAATGGTTATGTTTAATGTCTGCAGCATGTTCTTGAATCCTAGTTAATATAGAACAACCGGTTTCACCAATGTAGGTCTTGCCGCATGAACAAGGGACTAAGTACACCCCTTTGTGGTGTTTAGGATCAATAAAATCTTTTACCGATTTCAGACATCTGCTAATTCTTTTGATGGGTTTGAGAGTGGTTTTTATATTGTTCTTTTTTAAGATGTGTGAAATTTTATCAGTGGTGCCTAGAATGTAGGGAAGATGAACCTTACCAATATAATCCATGTGTTGTTTGTTTCTGGGATTCTCAGCTTTATTGAAAGCATTGATTCCTTGGTGTCTCTTGTATCCATTCTTTTCGAAAACATTCAAGAGGTGGTTCTTTTCTTACTCAATATTATCATGATCTGAAATATGTATCACCCTTGTGACTAGAGTGTTGAGCACTCCATGTTTTTGAGTCATATGATGGTGAGAGTTAGCATGCAGGTAATGTTTCATGTGGGTTTTCTTATGATAGACTAGGTGAGATATTGTGCCATCTTTGTTTCTTTTGATTAGGATATCAAGAAAGGGAAGACAACCATTTTCTTCTACTTCCATCGTATTTAGAGTATTAGTCAAGCCGAATGGAACTACAACAATCTCATAAAGCCCATACCTAGTTCAGAAAGTCATCTTGTAAATGTCCTCCTCTTTAGTGCATACTTGATCACATATGGATCTCAAGTAAATATTCAAGAACAATGTTTCCCCCTTCAGCTAATTGAACAGATCATTAATCCTCAGAAATGGATACCTATTCTTGATCGTCACTTTTTTCAATTGCCTATAGTAAATGCACAATCTAAGAGTACCATCCTTCTTCTTCACAAAACATACCACTACACCCCAAGATGATACACTTGGCCTAATGTATCCCTTTCCAAGCATCTCCTTCAACTACAAATTCAACTTGACCAACTCAGGTGTGCTCACCTATAAGGTGCTTTTGATGTCAGAGCTTCCTATGGCACTAACTCAATAGAGACATCTACTTCTCTGTGAGGTGGAAACTCTCAAATATTTGTGTGGAACACATATTCAAACTATTGTAGAATTGGGTACCTACTCAAAACATATACATCCTCAACTTCCTTACCTTTTTCACTAGAAATATGTGCTCAAATAACAATCACCCTTTTCTATGACTCTGATTTGCCTACATAGTTTTCACCATCCTAACTGATGGGTATTTCTTCTTTCCCTGTAAGACTCTTGATTTCACATTGTCATCCAAGCACTCGAGGGATTTGTCATAAAAAACCATCTTTCTCTTATGAAGGTACAACCAATGCATGCCCAAAAACATACTTTATGCTCCCAATGGTAATACATTCAAATGTGTAGTGGTAGACATGCCATTCAACTCAAATGCACAAGATCTTACCCAATGATGTACTATTTTCTTTGTACCTATAGCAAATTGCACTGACCAAGGTTTTGCATGCACTTCTTTATTCAAACCACACTTATTCACCAATTCAGGACTAACATAACTATAATTAGATCTAGGGTCAATCAAAATAGAAATTACTTGTTCACAAATCTCACCTTCTATCTCAATGATAGATGCATGATGGTCTGTATGTCTATTGTCTAGTACTGCATATATATGAGGAATTCCATGACCAACATCCCCAATAGTCTGTGCCTCTTGTGCACTATATATATGAGGCCTATGACCATGATTATGTGGACAATCTCTCTTAAGGTGTTCCTTACCGCATGGCCAATAGTCAAACTTTCTAGTACCATCACCTCTATGTCGCTATTGTGATCCCTGTCCATGTCTACTTGCATTGAACTTCTTTTGTGGTGCCACATTTTTTTCTCTTTGGAATTATGAGGCCTTATTCTTTCTAGATGTTATTTACTTTTACCTTTATCTTTCACTTTCCATCCTTGCTAAGATTCATTTGTACACTTTCACTATTCATAGAAATACTTCAATATCCCAATAACTTCCTCAAGTGACAAAGGTTCATCATACTCAATCTGATATCTAAATGCTAATGGAAAACAACTGACAAATCCTTGAACCTTATCCTTCTCATATTTAATATAATGTACATACCTCAATAGCTCTAGAAATTGGTTCTTTACTCTTCATCTATCATTGATCCCATCATTAGCTCATAGAATTATTTGGCATTATTGTCATAGTACCTTTCTGACAACTACTTCTTCCTAGAACGCCTCTTGGACTCATGCCAACTCACATCCTCTATCCTAATGTCTCTAACCTAGTTCACATATTCCCATCAAATGTCTTCTTTACCTCTTAAGCTACTGATAACTGCTATGGATTTCATTATCTTATCTATGTAATTATGAAACTCAAAGAACTTCTTCATCCAAAGTATCCGAGCCTCTGCATCTTATGGATTCTTCACATCTCCATAAAAATAAGGTGGCTTCACTTTCTTAAATTCATCTCGAAAGTATCCCTTATCACTCCCCCTATATGGATGATAACGATTACGATCATGATGTCCATCAGAACCATAGCTATAATAGTATGTGTATTCACCACCTCTCCTATCCGGAGTATCCAACAACCTACCATCTCTAACTATGTCATATTTGTCTGATCGGTGACCACCATGAGACCTACTACCATATTTGTTATAGACATATTTGGGCACTACAACCCCAAACACATATGTCCATAAACCAAAGGATTCTAAACCCCTAAAAGTGTTGTTTCATACCCTAAAGGAACAAGGTCAGCTGATTACATCATTTACCAAAAGTTCTCTTTGAAAAAATGCTCAGAACTGGTCAAAACTGGACCATACAGACTGCTTCATGCTGAGGGTGTGATGCATCTCACCTGTTACACATAGAGGGTGCGATGCATATTGAAAAGCTCTTCTGTAGGGTGCGATGAGCAAGAGAATACAAATGGTGGAGACAATTTGCTAGGTGGAAACCCAAAGAATCTTCTAGAAACTGCTCATTTGACAATTGCCTCTCTGAATTCGCCCAAGGATGAGTAAGAGATCATGAATTCTCCAAGTGGAACCGAGAACTATCAGAGAAATGACACTAATCAAAATCCCAGAAGCCGACTCACCCACTTGCAAATATCTATATATGGACCCCTCATCTTAGAGATCTAGAGGCTGGAATTTTGTATTTTTGTAAGGAAGTGCTGTTGGTTTCTCTGTGAAACATTGTAGTGTTGGGTGATCTATCTTTTCATGAGGTGAAGAGGGCTTTCATGCTGGGAGGATGGCACTGGGTTAGACTGCTGGGTTGTAATCCTCTCTTCTACTACTTTTATCAATAAAGTTATTCGAGTTTTCCTCCATATTCATGTATATTTCTGAATCTTGTATTGGTGCATGCATTTGTATGGTTAATATACATCTGATCCTATATTGTTTATGGTTATAGATCTCTATGCTTTTATGGTATTCTGCTACTTTGACTCTACATGTGTTCTTTAAAGTGGGACAAGTGAGGAAAGCATGGCGAAGATCTGTCAAAGGGGGGAGGAAAACACAAGGAGCTTTAGTTTTTTTGTTTATCAGATAGCTACCCATCTTAGTGGGACTAGAAGCTCTGAATGGACATTAGTTTTCCTGATAACAAAATGGCGACTCCACTGAGGAGCAAACAGTTTGATTGTTAGTTACTGTTGTTTGCGTTATAAACTACATACGGAACCTGAAGTTAAGCTAGCTAGCCTTCGAACTACTTTTGCTATGCAACTGCAAAGTAGATCAACGCTACTTTATTCAATCTCTGGGTTTGTTTATGAACTGAACATCTAACTTCCAAACATCCTAAGTTCCTTGGTGGTAGCTTAAATAACCTCATTAGATCAGCCCCTATACTTTCTGTTTACTGTCTATCATTAGCTCAGCTTAAATCCCTGAACTTAGCTGCAAACTGTGAGTGAAAACCAAGCTCAGTCTCATCCCTAGACCATCGCACT
>APFE031534331.1:0-62309 GCA_000404065.3 Pinus taeda | reverse complement strand
TGGAACCTAATGCACAACATCTAGAAGTGTAGGCTAGAGACGTATTCTGGCATCATAAAGCCTGGTAACTATCATTTTGATCGTAGGTTGGGTGATTCCTCCTCTTTGATATGACAAGTGCCAGTACAGAATTTTGCTACCACTTAACATTGAGTATGTATTGGGACACCACAATAGGCTATATCAGTTATCCTTAGGAAGTCGTGTCTACTGCCCTATCGATTGCAATGCACTAAACACAACATTCGGGAAGATTGACTGTCGTACATAAAAAGTATTCTGCAGTTTGGTGATTGGTTTTCTAATCCCTCTGTCTAGATTTCCAGAGGAGTCACTTTTGTTCCTTTTCAGACTCCTTAAAAGAAAACATCCATCTGAGCACTTGTCACTTCAGGCTCATTAAAAATCGAAGGCAACTAGAGTAATATTTAGCCTTTTCTCAACTCTTTAAAATTGAAAAAGCAAGTTGTGTCAAAGCTTCATCAAATTCATTTAATTCAGAATAACCTTTTCCCCTTTTTATTTTGAGTTGACCAATTAATCTGCAATCATGGGAGAAATTCTATCAAAATCCCATTGTTTGTGGAGACTAATGAGTCAACCATCTTTGACTTCGTAAACGAAACCATTCCGGGCCAAGTGATCCAGTTTAACTGGGTCAAAGTCTCCTAGTTTATTTGAACCTTGTGTTTCAACATCCTCAAAGACTCCAGTTACTCCAACTATTTCTAGTATCCCTGCCTCTATAGAAGTAGTTCCATAGTTACAAGAGTACACTAGAACTGATCCTAGTGTAATGGTAAACACTTCTATTCCTGAACCAACTCCATCTAGGGCTGGTTCGAAAGGTGTCACCCCTCCAGCATCTATCACTGCAAATTCTATACCTTCTTCGGCACCATAAATATTTTATGGACCTGATGGTATACCTCTTCCACCTGGATTGATTGCTATAGAAGAGATTGTGGAGGATTTTCCATCCAGTACTCCATTTCATTTTGGAACTAGGATCCACCTATATCCTTCTACTAAAAAAGTTAGTCACCCTTCATCACAAGTTCCTATAGAATCGCTAGGAAATCTTTTCGATAGACTCGATATGTCTGAACAACCATCGACATCTAGGACTGTTCCATCTGATATGGAAGCAGCAGAACCTCCTGCTGTCACTCCAATAATGTTCGCTGGTGTAGCATCTATCCCAACTAGTCCTCAACCACTAGATGGAGTCCACCTAGGGATTGTTTCGACAGTATGGTTTGTTCCTATTTGTTCATCCTGAACCTTATCTGGAATTTCTTATGTTGAGTCTCGGCAAATTGATCCTTCACAGCAGTATCAATTTGGCAGTCCAGTCTCCAAAGGCCAATTTCTCCTTTGAACACTAGATTTCCATGATATGGGGGGGTAGTATGCCTTTTCATTATTCCCTCTAGGAGAACAACCATATGAGAGTTCACAATAAAATTCGGGTCAAGTTGGAATCGCATCCAGTGGTTGGGTACCAATACTGCCTCAACAACCGAGAGTTGTATATTCAATGCAACAAAATCAACCTGTGTCGAACATTCCCACTACACCGGCTATTATGACGGTGTCACAAGTACAAGCGCTGCTTGTTGTATGTCAATCTCTAGTCTCTCAAGTCGTGATACAATAGCCTCTTGTCTCCACGACTCAACCACAATCACCTATTACTGGCTCCTTAAGTGGAATGACTCAGGCTCAAACGGGTACTATAACCCCTCATCTCGGTCAAACATCCAGTATTGGACAACAACAAATGTTCTCGCAGCCATGGCTGGTGCAATATCAACAACCACAATTCCAGCAAGCTTATCGAGGACCTGAGCAACAAAGCTTTGCAGGTAATGGGTAGTTATATATTCAAAATGGTTACCAACAATCATATTATAATGGTTACACCCATCAACCTTTTCAAAGTTATCAGCATCAAATACATTATGCTGGTATGCAAAGACCCACAGCTCAGGCGATCCCATCTTATCTTGGGTATGCTTCACCAAACTTGAATCAACAGTTGCCTTTCGTAGCAACTTTAGAATTACCAGATCTGAATCGGCTAACAAATGATCCAATTGCTTATGCCCCATGGTGGCTGGCGATTCCTCATAAACTTCCATCAGATATTCCTAAATTCAATGGAAATCTGGGTGAAGATCCACCAAATGATGTGATGGCCTTTCATCTGTGGTGTTCGCCCAACACTCTCAATGATGATTCGATTAGGCTTCGCCTTTTTCAGGGAACGTTAACTGGTCCAGCAGCAAAATGGTACATCGAATTTCCTAGAGCTTCATTCGATAACTTTAGTACCCTTTCCACCACCTTTTTAACCCATTTTCACTTACCCATAAGGTATGAAACAGGGACGAAACTTCTTACCAATTTTAAGCAGACGACAGCCACTCACATATCTGATCATATTCATGAGTGGTAGCGTCATCGTAGAATGGTAAAGACATATGTTCCTGATCTGCTATTAGCTGAATGGTTTATTAAGTCACTGTTATCTTCTATTACAGAAGATGTGGCCAAGGGAGGAGTTGTCACTGAAGAGAAATTCATTGCTCGTGCACAATATCTAGACTTGATCTATACCCAGTCTGGCACGCTCTACGACAAAATTCCTGATGCTCCTAGACTAGAGTTTTTCGTTCCTCCTCCTCCTAAATCAAACAAGGACTCTCATGCTAGTGACGATGTGATTAGTACCTCAAGTACGCAAGATGCGAAGGCCTCATCTGGTAAATCCCTTGCAGTTTCCAGTAAGAAATAAAATGACAAACTTCCTACCTCAGAGGTTAATGCCGTGTCAATCGACAAAGGCAAAGAACCGAAGCAACCAGGGGGCAAGAAGAAAAGGAAAAGCAAAAGGAAGAAATAGGATGATTTGTCTCCTGAAAAATCTTCTAAAAACCCTTCTGGGCAAAATAAACCTAGTTGGCCATGTCTCATATGCGATGAGGACCATTGGACGAGAGATTGTCCGCATAAAGCTGGGATTAAGAAGTTCTTTAAGAGTTCAAAAACCTCAATGGTATTCGGTTGCTAGCGACAATGCTTCTCCATCCCAAGTGCTTATGTTGTCCATTTTGAAACAACAAAATGATGCTTTGATATCGACAAGGAATAAATATTACGGGAATCCACAACTATCGAACAACATGGCTACTGATCAACCTAGTAGTTTGACAACAACTTCGACTAAAGTTTTGCCACCCATCATTCCTGAGCTAATGATAAAGCCGCCAAAGGGAGTAGTACAAAAATCTAAATTTAATCCTCATGCCCAAGCAGCACAAAATTATAATATAGTAGAGGATCTGGCCCAATCGCCATCTGCTATGTCGATGCTTGAAGTACTGCAAAATTGCCCCGCCCAAAAGTAGGCTCTATTATCAGCAATAGGTGGGATTGACCCAGTGGATTCCAATCTTGTGGCCTTTAATCATAAAGGATACGAACCTCAGTTACCAGCTCAACTCGCTTTCCTCATCCAAGTGAAAGCCCTCAACAAAACAGTTCATCGAACAATTATTGATGAGGGGGCATCTACATGCATTATGTCAATGAGTTGTTGGAAAACTTCAGACTCACCACCCTTGTCAAGATCACCAACAACATTAAAAGCATTTTATGGAAGAACATACACGCCGTACAGGATTCTAAGTAACTTGCAAGTTGAACTGGGGGGAAAATAGTAGAAATTGATGTCGAAGTTATCGATGGAAACCTCGATTACAACATCCTACTGGGAAGGCCCTCGATTTATGCTATGGTTGTAGTTGTGTAAACTTATTTTAGAAAGATTGAATTTCCCTTCCAAGGAGGAATTACAATCACTGACCAACAAACCTTCCTCCCAAACAGTTCACAAGTTACAGGAAGCATTCCAATGATCCATGTAAGCTCTCAATCGCATCAAAATATCAAAGTAGGCCTCCTAAAAGACCCTACCTTGATGGGTACATTTTCCCTACCACTTCTGACTAATCTGGCAGAAGTCGCTATGGTGGAAACCTGCAATATGATATCTTCTATATCTACAAGGATTCAGAAGATTTCTGAAAATTTTGTTAAAATGGATCATCGCCAGGTATTGCCTCCAAGCCCAATAGAAATATTGTAGCAATCAATTTTCTTGGCGTGGGGGAAAACCCAAATCAATGCTCATCGAGTGTTTGGATAGATAGGTCTAAGGAATATGGCACCTCTTTAGATCCTTGGTTGCATGTACATTCTACAGACGAAGGAATCATTCAGTCAATGATGATAGGAGAGGTACCATGGGAGGATTACCACCATTGTTCCCATCTTTCGGATTACCACGAAGATTATTCTAGCGACCTTAATCATCCTTCAGTTTTTGATTTTCTATAAAATACTGTAAATATGGTGGATTTCGAGTGAAATCTGTCCAATATTGAAGAAACTATCACCATAAATATCTCGACCAAACCTAATGTTGTAGAGAATATTCATGTCGGCAAAACTTGTTCTTATTCAGAACTGGAAATATATTGTGCTCTCTTTCACGAATTCATAGATGTCTTTGCATGGTCATATGAAGAAATGCCAGGCATTGACTCGAGCATCATTGAACACGAAATCAAGATGTATCGAGATGTCAAACCGGTACAACAATGGCTTTGGCAGGTGCCCCTGAAGAAAGCCGCTGCCATCAAGGTAGAAGTTGAAAAATTTTTACATGTTGGTTTCATTTACCCAGTTCCTCTAACTGATTGGGTATTGAATATTGTTCCTGTGATGAAAAAGCAAGTAACGATGAGAGGGTGCATTGATTACAAGGATGTAAATCAAGCTTGTCCAAAGGACAACTATCCTACAGCCTTCATTGACCAGATAATTGATGAATGCGCCGGATGTGAAATCTTTTCATTCATGGATGGATTTTCTGGGTATAATCAAATAAATATCCACCCATAGGACCAATCAAGGACTACATTTATATGTCCATGGGGCACATTCACATACTGTAAACTACCTTTCGGTTTAAAGAAAGTAGGGGCAACTTTTCAGAGGGTTATGAATTATGCCTTCCATGACATCAAGAACATCGTTCAACCATATCTTGATGATCTACTGGCTCATTTGCGAAAGTGGACTGATCATCCGTAGCATTTGAGAGCTATATTTCTACATTGTCGACACTACAAGATATGACTCAATCCACACAAGTTTGTGTTCTGTGTCGGTTCTAGTCGTTTAATTGGATTTGTAGTTTCTAAGGACGGGATTTGGCTCAACCCATGTAAGGTTCAAGCGATCATTGATATGTCTCCACCTTCAAATTTTCTTCAGATTCAAAAACTCTAAGGGAAAGCAAGCTTTCTGAGGAGGTTCATTCCAAACTACGTCAAACTTGCTAAAGGTTATACGCATCTTTTGAACAAAGAAGTGCCCTTGAACTGGGATCAGGTTGCACAAGCTTCCTTTGATGCTCTAAAGGAATTCCTAGTAAAAGCATCATTAATGTACACTCCTGACTATCAAAAATACTTTAACCTGTATCTAGCTGTGGCAGATACGACAATCGCAATGATTTTATTTCAAGAAGACAATGGAATTGAACATCCTATATATTATTTAAGTCGAAACTTAAATGATATAGAAAGCAAGGACTCCTATGTTGAAAAGCTGGCTCTTGCAACTGTTCAAGCAGTACAGAGATTTCGACACTATATCCTCTTTCGCAAAACAACCATTTTGTCAGATTGCAACCCTATGACTTACATTCTGTCGCATCAGTTACTTGGGGGCAAATATTCGAAATGGATAGCCATTTTGCAAGAGTTTGATCTAGAATTCGTAAAATCAAAATCAAAGAAATCTCTGGTTTTCATAGAGTTACTATGCGACTTCCCATCGCTGTCCAATGATTCAACATCCAAAGCATCAATTATGGATGAATCTTTGTTTCTGATATCGTCGAGTGATCTGTGGTATGGAGATATAATCATCTATCTCCAAAACCAAACATATAGGCCTAACACCTCTCGCTCAGAAGAATGGCGTACTTGATACCAAGTAAAAGACTACATGATTGTCGGTGATACACTTTAGCGTCACAGTATCGATATAGTTTTATGAAGGTGCCTCACCCATGAGAAGGCCAAAAAAGTCCTAAATTATTTTCATTCAGGTGCATGTGGGGGGCATCAATCTAGTTATGCTACGGTGCAAAAGATTTTACGAGCAGGTTACTTCTAGCTAACAATGTTCAAAGATTGCATAACTGCAGTCAGAAGTTGCCATGCTTGTCAAATCTTCGTCTGCAAAACCAGAATACCACCCGCACCTCTGCATCTAGTATTTGCTGTTGGGCCATTCTCCAAATGGGGCATATATTTCATGACATGTAACACCACCTCGGTTGGGGGGCATTGGTGTATCATAGTCGTTGCTGACTATTTTACAAAATGGGCTGATATAATGCCTACATTAAACAACAGCGATGAAACATCTACTCTTTTCTTTTTCAATCATGTGGTCTCTAGGTTTGGTGTTCCACAAGCTATAGTCACAAATCATGGATCACATTTCCGCAATCACATGATGGTTGAATTGGCTGCCAAATTAGGACTGTCCCACGACAGTTCTACTCCATATTATCCGCAAGCTAACAGACAAGTTGAAGCGATCAACAAAGTCTTGAAGCGTATGCTGCAAAGAATGATTGGTGTCCATAAATAGAGTTGGCACCTAATCCTATACTCGGCCTTATGGGCATATCGGACATCAGTAAGAAATGCAACCAGATTTACACCCTTTTAGTTGGTGTATGGCCTGGAAGTGGTCTTACCAGTTTAGTGCGAAATTTCATCTCTCAAGATCACAGTCGATATTCTCCCTGGAACTTCAGAGGAAGAGGCTCATTTCTTGGAATTAATCCAACTGGATGAAACCCATCATGATGTTGCTTTGGCTAACGAAGCTCATAAGAAACGAGTCAAGGCACAATTTGACAAGAATGTCAAGCAGTGTGTCTTCTTAGAAGGTGACCCGGTCTTACTCTACGTTTAGGAATCTGATAAATTGGGAGCAAGTAAGTTCCAATAATTATGGATGGGTCCTTACATTATTAAGCATGTATTAGCAAAAGAAGCCTACGAACTAGTAGATTACAATGGGATTCCACTCTCACAACCCCGAAACAGGTTGTATCTTAACCATTACTATGCTTGACTAAGTGTAGTAATCTCTTCATATGCTTTTGTTACGTTTTTGTTTTCATCAAGAGTGATCATTTTGGTTAGGTAATCCACTTTTTCATTTGTTGCAAATGTCGAACCTATTGGAATCATTTGTTTGATAAGCCGATGGAGCTAGTCGTAGTACACAGAACCTATCTTCTGTAGCTTGGGCCATTTTTGATCCAAGCAGCGAGTTAGTGAGTTTCAGAGGGGTATGTATCGTTCAATCAACAAACAACATCGCTGACTATAGCATGTTGATAGAACTTCTCTTTGATGCCATCGCACATGGAATACACCGACTTGTTTTCAGGCTAGACTCACAACTCATCGTCCTACAGCTTACTGGCATCTATTTTGTTCGAAATCCAGCTATCTATCATATGTTCCTAAGGGTCATGATTTTGGAAAGGCAATTTGATTCTATTCAATATCAACACATTTCCAGAAACTTAAACACATTAACTAATTCATTAGAAAATTATGTGTTAGATAGACATTTGCAACATTTATAAAAGAAAAGCATTTCATCAACATTTGCATCAGGATCATATAACTTAACCAAAATAAAGCTTCAAAAATAAAATATATATAGAAATGTTTATAGCTTTTACAAAATGTTTTGTGTCAAGACAAAATCAGTCATACAACACAAAAACTCAAAAATGCAAGAATGCACCCTAGACTAATGGTGTTGGTGATAACAAGTCACCGCCTATGCTATCATATGTAGGGTCCTAGTCCATCGACTCGGCACGCCAATAGTATGCCATTGTAATCTCAGAGGTAAATCATCAGTCCTCACATCCGGAATACCAAGGGTGAGGCCCTCGATCTGATCCTGCAATACTGCAAGGGTCTCGACTACATCTAGATTGTAAGGACAGCCCTCCCTATAGCCTCTCTTGCTAGAGTGACAGCTGCTAACCTCGGGCGCACTATTGGTCGCACTGGTCCAATATCTGCATGAATATATGAGTTTGATTAGTCTTGCTAATATGTAAAAAACATAAGAACATTATAAAAACAATAAACAGAGATATAGTCAGATCTTTTACCTATAACACTCCACTGCTCGCCAGCCGGCAACACCAAATCTGGGTCGCCCCAGAAATCCATCCCAGCGTATGGACACTCGACATAAACCATCCGATGATGGTTGAACCACTTGAGGAAGGCATCAGAGAATGAAATATGTGACTGACCAGCATGTTTGGCCATAAGGTCAACCCATCTCTGCATCCATGGCTCTGTCGGTGCTGGCAATCTGAGTGAAATGTACTATGGTTGCATCAGTGGGATCTCCTACAAGGTGAAAGCAGTCAGAATAGAACCATAACAAAAGTTCTTAGATCTTCTGTTCTTCACCTTGGTAAGATATTCTTTTATCACCAGAAGTACTGCATCACACCAGTTGAATACCTTTGGTTCAAGGCATTCCAAGGAATACTGCATATAGGACTTGTTGGCCAAGTGAAGAGCTGTGTTGCCAACTAATCTAGCAAAGGTGAACAAGATAGTCCTCAAGGACTAGTCAGTGACATCTCTAATGCTGATCTTGTCGTCCCTGCTCGGCTGAGATCCATCTCTACAGTATCGGCGAATGCAATCCCTCACAGATTCACCCCCACAGGCGGATCCTGGTAGTGAGAGAGGGGCACCACACCTCAATAAACTGGTCAAAAAGTAGATATCCTCAACAGTCAAAGGGATGGATTTACCTCTAATTTGGAACACTTGGTTGGTAGGATACCATGCATTGAGAAGATATTGCAACAAGCTGATTTGTTGCCTCATGCTAGATATGCAGAAGAACATCAGCAAACCACAGTTCCACAATGCAGTCACCATACCTAGATCATGTAAGGCAATTGTATCCTCTTCTTCATGCTCATGTTCATGCCATGTAACAACCATCTTACTCCGATGAATCTCTGAAAAGAAAATGAGAGAAGAATTAGGATCCTGATTTTGGAAAAAAAACAAGCAAAATTTCCATGAAAAATCAGTGCATAAACTTTCCTCCTTGCACCCATCACACCCTAGTTATGTACTAGGTGGGATGCATATTGATTGGACAATGGCCAGCTCAGTATGCATCGCACCTTTCGATGTGTACTAGGTGCGATGGGGAGAGAATGAAATGTTCAAACCCCAGAGGCTTAGAAAAATAGGAAAACATGCTTAGAATCAGAAAAGGAAAGAATGTAATTGAAGAGCTCAGGGTTAGCTCCTACCTAGTCTAGACGGCACTAAAAATAGTCCACAGAATCTCCCATAATCAAATGATGAAAATCAAGGGGGAAAAACACCTCCAGAGCTCCAACAATCCCAAATTTGAATGGAATGGTAAATTGAGAGGTAAAAACTACTTTTATGTTACTATTTATGTAATTCAAGTAAGGTATTGGTTTTTTAAATCATTTTTCAAGCATGTATGTACATTTCTAATCAATTTGATGGAGCAATTGAATAGGTAGTATGACCGTCAAGAGAACATAGTGTTAATGGTGAATCGAACATCTCTAACTATTATCACGAGCAACGTTTCCACAAAGTTCAAGCTCGTTAAAAAATAAACCTAGTTATGAGCATATGTTCCCCCCAGAGTTCAAGCTCATTAAAAAATGAATCCACTTTCAGTAAATAACCTTTGTGATCGCATTACTATCAGCTTTTGAGCCTTGGTCGTGTTCTTACCATCACCTCCACTTTTTAGCCGATCATCCACCTCCACTTGATTGTTTACCCTTTTGAGGAACAGCTGTGATGAGTGATTCTGTTAGCCATCTTCTTTACAATAACATGATTGAAAAGTTCCAAACCTTACCTAGAACCAGCTACTACCGAAAAATATCACTTGTTCCTCAAAGATGAGTCTCTTTTAAGCTCTTTTTAGACTTGTAAAATATAAAAAAATTGCCGAGCAATTGGCTTCTCCAGCTCGTTAAAGTGATTTGAAGTGCCATCCCTCCTCTATATTTTAATCTTTTTGGACCTGAGGGATCATTACACAAAAATATCAAGCACTTGTCTTTCTCGGCTCATTAAAGTGATCAGAAAATTCATCCCTTTCATATTAGTTTATACTTTTTCAGGCTTAAGGGATTATGCTACGAAAAAGGAATATAGGAGTTTCCTTTCCGTCTCCTTTTAGACTCTCTAAAACTGAAAAGGACCAAGTTATCTTTGTCGTTAAACTCGTTAAAATAATAGTGACGTACTTGTCCATTATAGACAAGAGCGAGTTTCACTGTCGCTAGGCTCGCTAAAACATAGTGACAGGTTTGCTCGAAAGGAAAATTATAGAAGAAGCATATGTTATCCTCCTCAAGCTTGAAAAAAATAAAGAGGTACTGGTCAGAAATGATTGGGGAAAAATTGGGAAGAAAACTTGAAGAACTTTATTGGTAGTAGGTCGCTCTTGAACATGACACTTTCACTCCATCACCATGATTGAGTTGGGTTGGGTTATTCCTTTCACCAGCCATATCACCATTGGTCCTCCATACCATCCATTTTTGGGGTTAATGCTACCAATCCATTGTCAGTGTCGCCGATATGTTCAAGAGAAGTTTCTTAGAGAATTCACCAACCCAGATTACGCCTCATTCGCTGCAATACCTTCATGCTCCATTCTTTCATGACTACCACCCTGAACCTTGTATCATCAGATTTTTTTTCACCTCCCCAAAATCGTTTGCTCTGTTCTGTGTTGTAGATGTGGGATTCATTAAGGCCCTCCTATGACGGGTCACTTCTTTTCGACATCAGCTCATTATCCAAGAAGTCTACTTAGGAACAACCCTTTCAGTACTTTGAAGCTTGCATGTCTCAATGGCAAGTTTCTCACTTCTGGTGACAGGTTTACATCAATGGCCTTTGACCGAAAGATTTTACGTGGTGTTCAACATCAACTCATGTATTCACACCACATGAATTGTACTGTAGTACCTTGAGGGTCATCACCATTATTGATGATTCCTCTCACACCTGTTAACAACTTACATCATTGGCTGGTAATCAGGCGATGTCTTTCCATGTTTGAAATCAGAACATCTTTTCACATGGATCGACTTGTACTTTGGGCGAAGACTGAACGAGTTTGAAGACCCCGAATCTAGCTTCATCCATCTAGGCTGCGTTATATTCAGGAAAAAATAAAGACATCAAATGTACATCATAGCTACACAGATAATCATCCAAACCAAGGGATGATGGCTCTACCAGAATCATCAGTTTGCCACACAGATAGTTGTCTATCCTATGTATATGAAAACAAATTTATAAAGCTGAGCATGGGAATGCTCACCTCAGCTAGATGATGAAAATATTATGAAGATAACTTATTGTATTGTATCTTATTACAGGTCACCTTCCAGTTCGAAAAACATCGGATCCTCATGATAAATCATTTCACCCAACATCAAAAGATTTACGACCTCATGCTTTAGGGGGCAACTGTTATAGACATATTTGGGCACTGCAACCCCAAACACATATGTCCATAAACCAAGGGATTCTAAACCCCTAAATGTGTTGTTTCATACCCTAAAGGAACAAGGTCAGCTGATTACATCATTTCCTAGAAGTTCTACCTGAAAAACTGCTCAGACTTGGTCAAAACTGGACCATACAGACTACTCCATGCTGAGGGTGTGACGCATCTCACCTCTTACACATAGAGGGTGTGATGCATACTGAAAATCCCTTCTGTAGGGTGCGATGAGCAAGAGTAGATAAATTGCAAAGGTAGTTTTCTAGGTGGAAACCCAAAGAATCTTCTAGAAACTGCTCATTTGACACTTGCCTCTCTGAATTAGCCCATTGATGAGTAAGAGATCATGAAATATCCAAGTGGAACTAAGAACTATCAAAGAAATGACACTAATAAAAATCTCAGATGTTGACTCACCCACCTGCAAATATCTATATATGGATCCCTCATCTTAGAGATCTAGAGGCTGGAATTTTGTACTTTTGTAAGGAACTGTTGTTGGTTTCTCTGTGAAACATTATAGTGTTGGGTGATCTATCTTTTCATGAGCTGAAGAGGGATTTCATGCTAGGAGGATGGCACTAGGTCAGATCGTTGGGTTGTAATCCTCTCTTCTACTACTTTTATCAATAAAGCTATTTGAGTTTTCCTCCATATTCTTGTATACTTTTGAATCTTGTATTGGTGTATGCATTTATATGGTTAATATACATCTGATCCTATATTGTTTATGGTTATAGATCTTTATGCTCTGATGGTATTATGCTGCATTGACTCTACATGTGTTTTTTGAAGCGAGACATGTGAGGAAAGAGTGGCGAAGCTCTGTCAAAGGGGGGAGGAAACAAGCAAGGAGCCAAGTGAAAGACTGAGGTTGGCACTCTTTGCTTCTCTCCCATCTATCTCTCATAAAGGAAAACACAAGTACCTTTAGTTTTTTTGTTTCTAAGATAGCTACCCATCTTAGTGGGACTAGCAGCTCTAAATGGACACTAGTTTTCCCTATAACAATATGCCCCATTACCTTTGTCCTCCTGTCCATGGTTGATCCGAAGTGGCCCTTCTCACTACAATTCTGACAAACTATGAAGGAGTATTGCATTATCGTCTCACTGCTTCTCTTGTTCCTGCATGATTTTGTCATTGTTCGCCTTAAAATTACTTATTTATTCCTTCAAGATTCTCAACGTGTCTTCTAAATCAGAAGAGTTCGCAACACCACGTTGCTCATCTGATTCATAGGGAGAATATTTATAGTCTACCATCTTGCTATCCATTTTTATCTGTTTCTTGCAAGGCATACTATGTCAGCTAAACCAAATAACAATAAACCAACATACCTTAGCATAGTTTAGGGAAGATATCTCATCTAGAAGATCAACCAATCAACACAGTACATGTATAACAAAATCATGACAACACATATACATATAACACATAAGCATATAAACCATGTAACCATCATTCTAGCTAGAACCCAGTCATCGATGCATGATCATACCAACTACACATACCATGACCTGATGCATGAAAACAAAAACCACACCAATGTACATTGACAATAATCAAGCATAAAAATATGTCACCAATCATACACTCATGATGGCACACTTGACAACAACAACATCGTATTTCACATCGAAACATCGCTACAAGCATGACCAACACCATGGATACGCAACAAGGATATAGAACATAAGATGATTAATACATGTGCAACAAACATGAGTGCATGACTAGCAAACATCGCCCATCCAGTCGAAGGTGTGATCCATGCTCCGATACTACTCTGTAACACCCTCTTCTCACATCTACCCTAGTAACTAGGAAACATGGGCAAAAATATGATGAGAGGCTACTATGGTGGGATTCAACCTCCTAGATGACCTTAAGGAAGTGTAATAAATAGAAAAACACCACACAAGCCTTTGAAATCAGTAAAAGGACTCATGAGAACCATCCCAACCTCTTAGGAAACCAACCCCTGGGTCCCACTAAATTTTTAGACCATTGAACTCCCAGACTCTCCCATGCTATGACATGTGTTGTAGCATTCATTGTTATTTAAGTTTTATTTTCAGTTTTATTACAAAATGAAAGAAAAATAAAAAATATGAAAGAAATGGTTGATTTTATATTTTCAATGGCTTTTGAAAGTGATAAACCCGCAAGAAGATTTGGGTCGTCTGATTGATAGGCCAAATATTTGATGGTAATCATGTAGTTAACTAGAATGGGGTTTATTTCAGAGGTCGGACGCGATGGATATCGGGTCAGAATATCAAGTCAGAAAGTAATTAGGTTCTATCTTTTAAATCGGACCCAATAAATCATTAACGAACAGTTATTATTTCCTATTGGGTCCGCGATGGATATCGGGTCAGAAAGTGATCAAGTTTTATCTTTTAATTATAACTCGATAAATTATTAACCAACAGTTTTATTTCCTATCGGGTTTGTATGGGAGTCAAAGAGGCATTGAAAAGGTGGATGCGACAGGTTTGTGAACCAAAGTGTTAATTACTTTTAGTTCGGTAATAACCAATCCATTGTCTAAAGGTCATGTAGGTTCAAGAAGCACAATTAAGCGATGGCTTGATAAGTACGTTGAGGTGTGATACAAGGGAGAAATGAGCACAAAGGTTAATTAAAGCCCAACCCCCACAGTTGATTGTCATGTTAGCATGGTTGACTGTAATGTGTGGCTTGAAATCACTACGGGGGTTTAACCTCATTGAAGCTCCCGTACATTCTTTACCCCCACGGTGAGCTCCCAAAGCTTTCCACCCCATGTCGATTTCATCTTTTAATTACCCTCATCACTCAGCATGCCCTGCCACTTCATCCAACACTCCATTAATGGATGATAGAGCAACACAAAGATACATCAACAGAACCACAAGCTCAAGCTATAGATTACAATAGAAAATAGCCATCACTTTCTAATTTCTATTACTTCTTGTTATTTTATTTTCTTGAGAATGAGGTGTCTTTTACCCTCGATGTAATATTCTGTAATAACCTTTACTTCAAAGCAATTAGAGGATAGTTAGGTAGTTGACAATTTTGGTGGTTACCAACTCTCTCATAGTGTATAAAAGGAGGAAAATTGACAAACAAGGGGTTCGAATTTTGGAGAACTTGGGAATACTAGACCACTGAATTCCTGATACAACTGTTGATTAATGAAAGAATCTGAAGTTTTCCATACATTGTTCGGTATGATTTTGTGATTTCTCTATTATGTGTCATCTTATGTTTTCTTCCTTTAAGTATGGTAATGAAGCTACAGGTCTATATTTTCTTATGTAAATGAAGTTAAAATCCCTTAAAAGAGTGCTCCTATACTTGAAGTTCCCACCTCTGCAATTTTTCCAAGTTTCAGATAGTAGTTTTTGTGTAAGACAACATATTATCTTTAACTTCTCTAAGCGTCATAGATAGTAGATTCTGTGTAAAACAACATATTGTCTCTGACTTCTTCAAGCTTTCTTCGTTCATCATTTATATTCAACAATCAAATGGAATTCTAATGTTTTCATGTCACCTAAGTATTAAAGGTTAAAAAACAAGTATTTCAAGTCTTTCATTTGAGAATATAACATACAATTAAGTGACAAAAAAGTGACAATAATTATAAACATTCATGTCTTAAGCACAATTTCTACACAGCCAAGAAATTGGTTTCTTATGGTACAACAACATGCATGCGTCTAGAGGACTTTGGATGCTCCCATAGCATGGCATGCCAATGTCCAGGGACTATTTTTCTCAATGTTATGCTATCATCCGCAATATTTGAGCCACTTTTTTAGGCCCGGAGCCTAGGTTAGTGCCAAAAATTAAATGATACCTTCATAAAAGAAAGAGAACAAGGTAATGATGATACAAATTGAATTACTTAAACAAGGGCTTGATTGGACCCCTACTAGCTGTTAGTGTCAGTATTTGCATACTTCCATCAGGGATCAAAATTCGCTCTTTCCATTTTCATTTTAGGAGTCCCATACTCAAAATTTTGTATTATTCCATTAGGTCATGATATACTGATCCACTGATGGTTGTTTTTCTATTCAATAAATCTAAATTCTTCCCTCATAGACTATACATGCTCATCCCTCTTCAGATTATCTTCATTTATGGTTTCATAATCAATTTTGCAGTCCATTTCATTAGGTCATTGGGCATGATTTCATTAGGTCTTAGGGTTTCATCACCAAGGTCAAGAAACTGATTTCAAAATGTAAATGAGGTCAGCAAGGGTATGAGGATGATCAATAAATCAAGCATGATGGGTTATAAGTCATAGCTATTGAAAATTATTATCTTTTAACCTGATGTAATTTTCACCTCAAAACCATGTTTTTGAGGTGAAAACAGAGTATTTAAGTTTATTTGTATTCCATATGTAATTTTAAGTCACTATATGTAATAACTGATCTTAGCTACACCCGAGCATCTCTCCTTGCTGCAAGACAAAGAAACACTGCAAAATTCAAGTCAAATTGAGCATTTATCATTATTCTCATTTAGCAAACAAGAAATCAAAAAGTGAGAAGAAGAGGCAAGATTGAGGGAGTTTTGGGCATTGGAAGCTTGGCACTGCGTGTTTGAAAAATTTCCCTAGTGTATTTTTACACTAACATTGTGCATTAAGAGTGGCACTATGCATCTGTGGGGTGGCACTGCGTGTTGAGCATAATGGCCAAAAACCATCCCATTTCTCAAGCAAAATTCCTCTCATCTCTCAATTGACCATTTCATCCCTCTAACAAGTATACTCCCTTTACTTCGTCATTACATTTGCAAATACAAGGCTTAAAGTAATTTACCATGATAAAAATCAAACCCTAGTTTCACTCCATATTATCCTAAAAACCCTAAACCCCTCTTTTTTTCCCCATCACCTATCATTAAAACTTAAATCTCTTCCCCACATCACTACATATCCCCTCCATACATATCACCTCCACACATATCCCCTCATTATATTCTCTCATCCTAAAAGCCCTCTCCCTCACTCTCATAATTCACATCTTACCCTTCATTTTCTAGTCTACCCTAACACATCCATTCACTCCTAAAACACTCCTATTCATTCCCCTTATCCCTTTCCTAGGAGTGTAAAAACTTAGACCTTGCAAACATGGATAGAGAAGACTAGGAATATGAGGATGAAAATACAAACAGTGATACCTCAGCAGAGAGAACTAGACAGTAGAGAAAACCTCATAAGGGAGGCAGGATTATTACAGAAGAGACATCAAACCTTAGGGAATTGTAGGCTTCTTAGTTGGTTGTTTCATGTTTCAAATATCTTGGTTGCTATGAGTTTTGTGAACAAGTAGAGGGAGTCCAATACCACTCAAAGCTCACTAGACTCTTTGTAGCTCATCTTCAGAACAACAAAGTCACTCTTGCTAGGGTGACATTCACAATATCACCTTCCATCATTTCAGATGCAACCATAATTCCTAATGTTGGTGAGAAGTAGTACAAGGCCCAGGACGTAGATGAACACTATTATGACCCTTATATCAAACCACACTATAGAAACAAGGTGAAGAGACTGTTTCCTCTTAAATTTCTTGAAAACAAGTATGTCCCCATGATGAAAATCATCATGAAATATTTCACTTGTGAGGGCAGATTCTCCAGGCTATACACATATCACATCAAGCTTCTCATGCATTTTACCTGGGTGAGGATGTTGAACCTCCCTTATTTCTTGTTCAGGAACATTGAGAAGATGGCTCATTTTTTGCAGAAGAATCTATACACTCAGCAGATGAGCAGTCTTTATCATTACTCTCTGATCAAGATCATTTTTCTTCATCATCTTAGTCTCCTCAACATCTCTTGGGAGACATTCATTGCTCATGACATATTCAGGGGTCCTCAAATTCCTCCACTAGTGCCTCAAGAAACAAGAGGACCTTCTAGCCAGGTGAAAATAGATGAGGAGGCCAAGGAGACAAGAACTATTGAGGTGCCCGTTTACATGACATATCAGAGAGGCACTAGGATATTATTTGCAGTAGATAGGCAAGTGTTTTCTCCATAGGATGTGGAAGGGGCCTTGCCTTCTTCATCAACCCATAAGCAAATGTTTGCTCCACAGGATGTGGAAGAGGCTTTGCCTTATTCATCAACACAGCAGGCATAGGTACAACAGCTGCACAGAGGGATGGAAAAGGTGTAAGATGAAGACCTTGATGATGAGGAGGAAAGAGACTTTGATCTAGCAAAGCATGATGAGTTTGAGCAACATCACACTCAAACCATTGATTTAGAGGCACAGTATGAAGAAACAACCAAAGAAATCATCATACAAGAAAAGGAAGCTCAATTGCAATCATTGATGGACAATTTTTAGAGGGCCAAGTATGTCATTACATACTTATAAAAATAAAACAAAATTTTGAGTGAAAAACAAATCCTCATGGAGTTAGAAATGCTCAAGGCAAAATGGCAAAGTGGCAAAGAGACACAAGTCACATTGACTCCTATTGAGCAGGAGATTGAAAATGATAGGGAGACTTGGCTTGAGAGAGTAAGTCTACACCTTGTGAAGTTGTTATGGAAGGCTAACAGAGACAACAATATGATCAAACACATTACCTATCATTACAATACTTGCAACAAGATTTGCAACATGAGGGTCAAGAAAATGAAAGCTAGGCTAAGGCAGGCCTTGAAAGGAAAGAAAGAGGAGGATAGACATAGAATGTTGGTTGAAGCCTCCTTGGCTCATAAAAGCACATGATGGTGGTGCTTTACACCAATTTTGGACAAGTTTGGATAAATTTTGGTCATTTGCAAATTTTGAAATTGCACACACAGGAAAACTACATAGAAGCGTAGTGGCACCGACGCTGCGCTTTTCCTAGGTGCACCCAATGAGGAAATGGCTTGCATCTTTGGATTTAGAGAAGTGAGGACAAGCACCCTAGAAAATTTCAAAGATTTGGGGCAGAACTGCTCCACCAAAAGGTCCAAAAACGCCCTAAAAAGACATTTCTGCCACTTTTTGGACACACGGAAGTAGCCTTGGGAGAATCAAGTTTGGAGGGGTAAAATGAGCTCCAAATGAAAAAATTCTAGGTGCTCTCGAAATTATATTTTAATACATTTCCAATGAGCTATCATGAGCTCAATTTTGATGCCAGGAAGGTCTCCAAAAGAGACATGAAAGTGGCACTACGTGTTTGACAATTTTGCTCAAGATGATCATTTTCTGAGTTTTTGGCTGTTTTTCATGGATTATCTCTCATGGTGGATAATTTACCTATGTAAATGATGTCATGGCTTGTAAATATGATGGATAAATAGTAATAGAAGGTAGATTCATTTCTTATGAGTCATTTTGAGCCCAAATGAATCAATTTTTCACTTTTAGAGGCAAGTTGTTGAGATGCCTATATTCCTATTTTCTTGTTTTGTGTTGGTTAGATTAGCTCCTCATCTTAGGGATTTGACCCCTGAGGATGGGAGGAGGTTGAAACAATTCCTATATATTCTTCTTCTTCCTCATGGTAGAGGGTTGGACTCAGCTAGATGCTCAGACCTTGATTGTACACCTTTTGTAAGCAGTTTGGCAGGAGATTAATAAGAATTATAGCTATTTTTATGGGACCCATGTGGTATGAGTTTTAGTACAGTTTCTTCTTTTCTAATCATATGTTAATGTCTTTTGTATTCTTCATTAATCATTTAATTTCTTCTAGTTGAATGTTTTCAAGTTGATAGGCGGACTTCATTGCATCAGTGCTTTGCCTTCGGAAACCATTCACAATTTCATGTTTTCTACAGTCAAGGAAGGATCCATGGTTTTCACATGCCCTTCTTAGCTTCTCACCAGTCTAAAAAATCTCATCTCATCAAGCCCTGAAGTGCTAAAGCCTATGCCTACCTTGCCCCATAGAACACTCTGCATTTCTGACCTAATTTCCTAGACCTAAACTACCCAACTCCTCCTGTTCTAGAAAAACCTTTATAAAATCCAATCAAAACTCTTGAACTACTATACCTAGCTTGAAATCCTTTACCTGATCCAGTCACCTTACTAAGATCTATAAGGAGAGATCCCTCTCTCAGCCTAGTAGGGCTAGCTACTTGCTTAAGCTTGGTTTGTGGTTACCCTAGCATTGCCTCCCATCAGACTGAGGTCAATCTAAGTGATAATACTAGCCATGATAGGAATTTTGGAGAACATATCACAAATATGTAACCTACAGGTGTAAATAACAATTTAAGAATAGGGGTCTCATACTTATCTAAGAATTGCTAAGAAGCATGTTTCCCTTATATGAGTAGCTACATTATCATCTATTGGGCCATAGATTCATTGTTCACTCATTTACAAATCAAAACATGAGGAAATCGATGCATCATCATTGTCATAATACATGCTGATAACTAGCATAATAATAACAGAAATATCAAGGATACATCAGCCATAAAATCCGCATATAATCTAGTACATTTATACATAAGATACCAAGGAGAGAGCTTCTTATTAATGAATGCAAAATCCAACTTTGGATGGGACTACCATGTTCCACCTTACCATAGAATGGTTGAGCCAAATCTCTCTTCAGCCATCCACCCCCATGCCATATTCCAAGCATGAATGTGGGACTCCAACCAAAAAAACCAATCAGGTCATCCTGAGGCTAAACAACCTCACCCTCCTCAATAGAAACCAATATTTACCATATTCCATCCCGGATCACTGGGCCAACATAATAAACATGTAATAACTAGATTTACCATGATCTCAACCAGATCACTTGGCCAAACAAGCATGGATTCCACCAGATTTCTCCACACACACCTTGAGGAATTTTCGTGTCTCCTAGTTTCTCAAGCTTTACTATAATCCACACCAAATCACTATGCCCTAAACCGAGACCCACTCTCTAGGATTTACAACATATCCCATCCCAAGATTAATAGGCTTGATGGAGAGCATCCACCTCTAGGCTTTACCACATATATCACCATTCACCAATCGAGGATTCTTACGCCCACAGAGGCAACACAAAATACAGCTTTACCATAACCCATATTCCAGTTCAAGGGTTACATGGACATGTTTTCTATCATTCAGAGATCCACCTCACTCAACTTGAAATCCATCTGACAATCCAACTCAACCAAAACATGAGAACCCCATCACACCATGGCTATCCAGAAATGGTAAGGCTAGGCTGAAAACACTATCACACCTGGAAAAATCCATGCCATAATAACAAAAGAACCACATGAAATCCCATTCATGACAAATCTAGCAAGGAAGAAACACATACAAAATTGATACCTACAAAGAATATTATTGTAGTTACTTGATCATGCTCTTCCTTGCTTCTTCCTTGATTCCTCTTGTCTTCTTTTCCTTTGTTGATCCAATGCCAAAGTGCTCCAAGAAAACTCTAAGTTTCCAAGAGTTAGAGGGAGAGAGATAATAATGAGAGATGTCCAAAATTGAACTAACAAAAGGTTACAAACTAATCCTCACATGGGGAATTCACTCAGTGAACCTATGACATATCACGTGCATTCATGGCATATTAAAAAATACCCATAATTTGACTACATATTGGAAAATCCCTCTAAAATCACATTATTTAACCCCCTACCAATATGAACCCAATACAACTTCCCAATTTAGAAAACCCCTACTTTCACTAGATACTGTAGGTATCCATTTTTTCACTAACATATTTTATACCCCTTTATACTGTTCATTAACTTTAAGCTCCATTTTTTATATTTGCCAATATAAAAACCATTTACCCCCTATATATCCCCCAATATATTAGGTCATTTTTTCCTCAATAAATATCCCCCAATATGAACCCACGCGGTATGATATTGCTCCCCCAGTGAAGCCCCTGTGGATCCTCATAAGCCTTTGTATCAGTTAGGCCTCTATTTTCTTTGTTTTGCATTATTTTCCTTCAATTTCCTCCTCACATGGAACCTATTACCTTTCACCTTCCTTTCATCATAATTTCCATTATTCTCATCAATAAATGTGCCAAAAATGTCATTTTGCATTTTCAAAGCCTTGGCCATTGCCTTTGCTAATTTCCTTAGCCATAATAAACCAAATGAACACCCACTAGGATGGTTGTCCCAAAATTCAACTTCGAATAAGTGTCCAAACGATCGTGATTATTATTTTTCCTTTATTAACTTTTATTACATGGAATTCTCATGAGGGCTACTACAATAACTCTCCGAATAGAAAATACACCGTGAACCATAACGGGGTTTCCCTCAGATATTTCTTATCTGTGTTAAAATGTTCCATCCATAAATAGATTTATAGCCCAATGGAATTAAAAAAATAAGGTCCATTTTTGTACACCCTATCCTTGTCTTCTATGATGGAAAACATGATAGTAACAAACCCCTCATTCCATCCTACAAGTTGATTTCACATTTTGGCTTATGATTCATTTCGATGCACCATAATAGGGATTTTTTCATTGGCTATTGTATGTTGTGTTTGGTATCACATGAATCCGAAATCCAGTTTGCTTGTGACTTTTTTCTTCCTATAAGAAAGCATGCAAACAATGAGTGATGTTAGTGATTAGACACGGACTAGAAAAGCATTTAATTAAGTGTAAACAATGCATAGACAAAAATTAAAACAAAAATAAACCATAATAACTTAAAGGAATCCAATGAAGTAAAAAAATATAAAAAGGAGTAGGAAAAGGTTCCTCTTTATCAAATTATAGTAGTGAAATAGTTACAAATGAATTTGGCAAAGACAATTGAAGAGAGTTGTTTTAGTAATGGTGCTTGGTAGCCCACAAAAATGATTTCCCCTTCTCAATCTCTTTTGCAAGCTCTTTTTCTCTCAAAGAAGTAAATAATACTCTTTCCAATGGTGGAATTATCCTAACATTGGTATGCTTGATTACTTGGATAAATTTTGGCAACATAAGAATGCACAACTTCTTCTTGTTTTGGCTCTCGATTCTCTTGTATTTATAGAATTTTTTAACACACTCTCTCTCTCCTTTTGCTCGTCAATGTGGTTATTTTCCTCATAAATCATATGAGAGCTACCATCCTCTTATCATTAAGGATCCTTAAGTCTCAAAACTCAAAAGGTAAACCCATCATGTCAAGAGTTTGAGTTATTTGCAAGCAAGTGTACCTCCCGAGGTGATGATTGGGCTTCTTGTAACCCTCATCAATGTCGATGAAAGAGACAAAATGGTAAAACTAAATTTCTTTTGAGCACCTGTGAGGGTTTATTTTTTAAGTCAACTTTAGGAAAACCTTTTGATTTTTTCCTTTCGTAATGTTTCTAGATCAAAATGTGTCCTTTATATGTGATAGTTACTAACTCTAAGTGCCTAATACTACATATAAATGAGTGCACTATTTTTTCATAATAATAGTTCCCCCCTCATGTATGAGGTCAGGAGGAATTATATTGTTGAAATTCATCATGTTTTGTTGTTCTTGATGATGAGTCTCACCTACTGCTTAAGAGAGAAAGAGAAATGTTGTGGAGATGATTAGGGAAAAATACGTTAACAAGGAATTAAAATAGGACAATTCTATAAATAAATCCTTTTACAAAAGTCACTTCATACAAGGCAGGCATGTCATATGCTTTTTCTCATTAGTTTAACTTGAAATATTATAAATACATAAGAAATCACTATCAGATCATTGGTGAAGTGATTTATGTATTGTTGATCCGGATCTCTCAGCTACCAGAATTAACCAAGATATTTTACTTCTGTAATGTTAGTATAATTTCATGTGAACAAGTATAAAAAACCACATGTGCATACTTTAAAGAAGAGGAAACATATTGACAACCAACAAATCGAGGAACAAACACAAGTTGATAACGAGTTCACCTAGTGTGGGTTATGTCTAAGGGCACATTATCAAGAATGGGGAGGCCACTTCATTAAATGTTGTAAGATGATTATGATGTACATGGTATATTCTTTGTCATTACAAGGATAATCTCCCCCAACAAGAATCACATGTCTCTACCCATGAGACGTTCTCCTATCGGAACTCTCACTCATATGGGCCCTCCTCCACTTCCAGGGATGGCCTAAAAATGAACAACTCTACGGAATAAATAGACTAAACCACTCAATTCATGGTGTAAATTCATTTAAAATGACTATAAATTAAACCCCTTTCTAACACCATCAAAATTTGGACCCTCGGGGATCTCGAAGTTTCCCCAAAGATTCCTTCTCACTAGATGATTGGAATTTTGTTGATCATATGGAAAATTTGATTTCACGACTACTGTCCTTGTGAATAACTGAGTGATTTCAGTATAAAGTTGGCCTAGTTATGAAACTATAAAAAGTTGGCCCTTAGGGAATCTTTTAGATTCCTCACGATTCCACAAAAAATCCTCTCTATGATTTGATTGAAATTTCATTTTTCAGATCAAAAAGCTAATCATTCCATCATACTCCTCATGAAATTCGGGTTCATTTGAGTATAAAGTTGGCATGATTCTATCACTGGGAAAATTTGGCTCTAAGGGAATCTTTTAGATACCTCATGATTCCACAAAGATTCCTCTCTACAAGATCACTGCAGATCTTATACTCAGATGACAAATCTGATCTCACCATCGTGTTCCTTGTGAAATTTTGACAAAAATGACTATAAAGTCGACATCATTCTGCCTCTGCAAAAGATCAACCTGTAAGGGAATCTTTTAGATTCCTCAAGATTCCCTACGTTAGGGTTTCATGCCTCATTTTTTGTGCCTCTTAGGATTTTGTTCTCTAGTTTGTGTGTTGTATCCTCCTTATGCAAGTGATAGTTCATGTTCTTATATAAAATTCCTAGGTGAAATTAACAATGGATTCATTGGCTCATTGGCTGGTAGAGTCATTAATAGTCTTTCTTGTAAAGGAGGTCACAAGGTGAAACCCCGCAGGACCCCCATGTGCTCGGCAATATGCATTGGTGCATTTTTTTAAATGGTCAATGATCATGATATGGGAGGCGACATGTTTTATTGTGGTGTAATGTTATTTTTGGGTTGCCTATTGGTGGACCGGCCCATTGGGCCGAGAGAGTTCGATCCCTATTGGACCCGCATTGTGCGGTGGCCATTAATAATGATCGGCTGTATGTGGCAAGTTAGGTGGTGCGTCCACTGATTTGGTGGCCTGCCCCCATATACAATATATTTGTTATGTGTTCATTTTGGTTGGTGGGGGTTGTGGCCCGCCATCGTTCCCTTTTTAATATATTTTTTCATTTTTATAAGACAATATGACAAAACTCCATTGAAGGATTTTAAGGGTCACCGAAAAAAATAACTAGGTGACAAATTCACCCATTCCAACCACTAGAATCCATCCACCAATAAGTTCCAAATTGATGCCTCGTTAGTGGTTGTTAATGGGCCTAATTTGACCAAAACTTTCACTGGCCATAACTTTCACATACAAACTCTAATTTAGGTTTCATTTGGGCCATTGGAAACCTTCTTATGAGATATTCAATTTGACCTTGGTGTCACTTCAACCTAATAAGTTTTATTTTTAAGATTTTCCAAATTAATTTCTGAATTTTGAGCATTTCTAGAGCCACCTGGATCAGTTGTCAGTGTAAGAAGATAACTATTTTGAACCTTAGGGGTGTCTCTAAAAAGCATACTATATTGTGTTCCCTTATGCATCATCTATAAAAAACTACTAAAGGAGGTGTTATCTAGTACATGGGTTGTACTCTAAATGAGATAACTGTAATGGTGGTAAAGTAGGATACATCCCTATTGTGAAAACTTATGTTGGTATCAAACATTAGGGGGAAGTTTAGTGGAACTAGTGAGAAATGAGGTTTCTCAATGTTCCACCTAAGACTATCCGAAAAAGGTGGGGGAAAGCCAAGGTACTTCTTCAATTTTGGAAGATTAATGTTAATGTTAAAAAAAGTAAGCATCAACCATCTAAAAAATTATTCTTGGAAATTCAAATGAAGTTGAGGTGGGTATTGTAATATGATGGGTCAAAGGAATGATAACTAATATTGAAAATATATTAGGGATAGAGAAAACCATGCAAAGTTGGAATTTTAATGTCAGTGGTAAAAGTCAAAACAAAAACTCTAAGGGATAGGCCCTTGCAGGAAAGAGGACATATAGGGGAGGTATATGTATGTTATCACTATCATGGTGGATGAATGAACACATGGTGATCAATGGTGTGGGTATGACTTGAGTAAAATAAATCTCTACCCAAGGGTGACTAGGGACTACCACCAGGGAATTGAGACAAAAATATGAGTTAGAGCTCATTTCCAAAAAAAATTACACACTCGATAAAATAATTCAAAAGTGTTTTTGTTTGTACAAACATGGAGACATGTGCCCCGAGAGTATAATGGCATACATAATGATTCAGGTTGGTATATGTAGAGGGTGGGGACCCCATTGGCTAGTATTAGTTTGAGGTGAGTGAAATGGATGTGAAAATAGATCTAATGCAATGTGGAATGATGGTAGACCAAGTGTGGAATGCAGTGGTGCATTCATGATAATCTAATAAGAATGAAATTTTGGGAAGAGGGTGGTAAGAAGGAAGGTGAAGAAGATAAATGAGACTTATCCTCAAGGTCATGCAAATTAATGGATCCGGGTCCAAATAGAATGACCATAAATAGTAATTGTGTTATGAGAAATACTAGATGGGGTATTCCATGTGGTGAAAAGCTCTATTGTCAAATGTGAAATTCTTAGTAAGTGCGAGTGGGAGGTGAAAGTAAACATGGCGAAGATGGTGAACCTTATTGTTAATTTTAGAGAAAGTATGTCAAAATATTCAAATTTTATGGGGAAACCTATCATGTTAGTGAAGAATAATATCATAGTTGCCGATTAGTACATCAATAGACTAAGTTCAATATGGACCTTACCATTAAATTGAAACTCGGAGTTCGATACCCAAAGTGAAAGCATCTTTGTCTAATAACATATATACTAGAAATAATGAAGAAAATGTATCAAAAAATATAGGAAGGTGCACCTAGTGAGTACTTTTAGTGTGAATCAGGCTCGAAAATGAAAACATTTGATGAGAATGCCTTGATCCCAATGCGATTGATGGTTTGGTGAAAGGACCTCATGGGATCGTATATAGGCCTCCAGAATAATTATAAAAGTAATGGATATAAACATGGTGGGTTCCACATTTCCACATCATTTGTACCTATAAACATTGCATTTGGTGTGGTGTAGGAAGACCATTTCTGCCTTTGCATCCATCTAGAGTGTTCATTCATCATGGGAGAAGATTTAGGTTAGTCATTGAAAAACCTCCTCTGTGAATTTGTTAGTTTATGATAAATACGTCATACAAGGTTTCTTGTATGTATCATTGTTGGCTTGTTGGGGCCTGACCCAGGTTCATAAGTGACTTAGCCAAACAAATCCTAGAACTACTAGCCCTTTTGGCAATAGTTTGCGGTACGTGGACTGAGGTCTCACCCGAGGTAGTATGGGAGGGTGCTGGAACCAGTTTTCCGCACCCAAGGGATGTCTTGATGAAGTCTGGGAAGTTTGGGAACCAATTCTGCTCGCTTGCACTGCTCCGCGTAGCTGTCTTACCTTTGCGGAGCTTAGTAAAGAGAGCGAAGAGGCAATGTCTAGATCCTATATCCTTACTGTGGTATTATTATAACTTAATTTTGTGGGCCTAGTATTCTTATTAATCATTCAATAATTCATAACAAGTGGGCACAATTATAAACTGTAAAGAGATACATAAGACTATAACAGAAGCATAAACCCATAGATCTACAAGAAAATGCGCAATATTTCAAAATCAAATTATCTTTTATTAAATTCTATTTTGTTACAATCTCAACTCCGCCCTGCACACTTAGCTACAGGGGCCCACGCATATAGCTGCGAACTTTACCAGGCCTCTGCACACACAACTGCAGAGCCTCTCCTTACTACTACAACCCAAGACTCGGACTTACAGACTCAGAGCAAAATCCTTATTCAAAACCCCATAACCCTTCAAATCAAGACTAACCAAAAACTAACTTCTACACTTAGAGCCTTTCTCTATTTATACATTCCCATCGTCTGTGAACCATGGGTAGGCCAACACATTCTATATTAAATTACAATATTTTAGGGTGGATAACACTAGACTTTCATGCTCCACACCTGCATTTCATAGGATCTTACATTACTTTTGACCAAAATTCAGGCTAAAAGCCCCAAAAACCCAGTATGTGGGGGATTCGCTACCCAACAACCCCCAACACAATCATTGTGACTCATCCTGAGTCACTCGACTAGTGTGGAAATGTTTGGTCAGATTCCATCCAGCTGTGCCTATGTAGCATGAAGGTCCATAACTCATCATGTTGTTGTTGTCCAGATTGGCTCCCTTTCTTCTTCAAAATCATCTGCATCAGACTTGATCCTCTACTGTGATGCCGACTTCTAGTACCTGTGTTTATAGTCCCGCACCTTTGTCTGGCTCCTCGAGTCACAAAGATTGTGCTTCGGTTGGTTATTTAGATAGTCGGCCCACCTATGTAGGGTTTCAGGTGACTGCCATTTACTCTTCTTGGGAAGGGCTCTCCATTAAGTTTGACTAGTTGGACCGCACCTCTGTCCCTAAGCTCTTTTACCACAGATGGACCCAACCAATGCATTCTAAATTTTCTAGGAAATTTTTTGAACTTCTTTTCATAGAGCAACACTAAATCATTTACCTTGAATGTGCACAACTTGATATGACAATCGTGCCAAGATTTCTCATGTTCTTCCTGTACCTGCTGATGAAATGTTGCTAGAAACTGTTCTTCCCCAAGTTCTTCCAATTGTGTGAGTCTCTCTTCCAAGGCTTCGCGGTCGGACATGCTTTTCATCACTGCTATTTGCAAACTGGGTATGATGTATTCCATTGGCATGACTACTTTTGTGCCATAGACTAACCTGAAAGGTGTCTGACCTTTCAATTTCTTGCATCTGGTTCTGTATGCCCATAATACGGTAGGTATGTGCGAGTCCCAGTCATTTCGCTGCATGTTACATACTTTGGTTAGCGTAGTCTCCAAAATCTTGTTGAATTCTTGTACTGTCTCATTAGCTTGCAGATGGTATAGTGTACTTTGTTGATGATACACCTGGAACTCCTCGGTGAGTGCATTGATAGTTTCATTTAGGAAGTGCATTCCGTAGTCACTCATTAAAATTTTTGGGCATCCAAACCGTGTCAACATGTTGTCGAACAAAAATTTTGTAGCTGTAGCAGCCGTGGAGTCCTTCACCGGCTATGTTTTCACCCATCAAGTCAGGTACTCTGTCAGGGTGATGATGTAGTGTGCACCCGTCTTCCCCTAAGGTTTGGTCACCCCACAAATTCTATCACCCATTTTTCAAATGGCTGCAACGTCATCTGTGGATTGAGTGGCATCTCATCCCTTCGCGATGGTTTCCCAGTCCGTTGACATATGTTGCAGGCTTGACAGTATGCTTTCGAATCTTGATGTAGAGTTAGCCACCATAGATTGGTGTGAATAATCTTTTGTGCTATCACCCATCCCGCATAGTGTCCTCTTGCAGCCCCCCCATGTGCTTTTGCAAAGATCTGTCCTCGTTCAAATTTAGGTACATATCTTCATAATATCTCATCATTTCCCATTTTGTAGAGATGCCCCGTGATGACAGAAAAATCTGCCACATGTACCACCAATTCCTTCTTCTGTTGGACTGAATATCCCTGTGGCGCAATCCTTGTGGTTAAGAAATTGATTATATCTTCGAAGTGGCCATTCGTGACATGCACTACAAAGAGCTGTGCATCAGGTAGTCCTTCCTCCAAATTTGTTGGCTCCTCACCAGTCTCAATTCGTGATAGGTGATCCGGTCCTGCATTTAGGCGTCTCAGCTTCACAATGATCTAGAATTCATATTCTTGAAATAGTAACAACCATAGGCATATGTGCCCCCCCAACACAAGCTTGTTCACCAAGTATTTAAACGCAGAATGATCGGTATACATCTTGAAGTGCCCCCTAAGTAGATAGTGGCAGTATTTTTGGAGCACGTATACCATTGCCAATCCTTCATGCTCAGTAGTAGAATAGTTCTTTCCTACTTTGGACAGTCGTCGACTTGTGAACACGATCGAGTGATCCACACCTTTTGTGCTTTCCTGTATATGTATAATGCCCAGTGTGATACACGACACATCAACATGTACATGAAATTCAATGTCCCATTTTGGGATGACCAAAATGGGAGCAGATGCCATTTTTTCCTTGAGAAGATACAAAAATTTCTTACAATCATCAATCCAACAATATGTAGCATCATTTTTCAATAACTCTTCCATTGGTGTTGTGATTTGTGCATAGCTCTTAATAAACTTTCTATAGTAACCAGTGTGTCCCAACGTGGCACGTAGTTGTTTGAAACTTCGCGGTGCTTCCAGATTGAGAATAATAGCAATCTTTGTAGGGTCCACCATCAGGCCTTGTTGGTAGACCACATGGCCAAGCAGATTTCCAAAGGGGACTAGGAAGGTGCACTTCTTAAGATTCAGCACAATCTGGTGTCATCGGTAAGTATCCAGCATCAACCGTAAGCTCACTATATGGTGTTTAACTAACCCAAATGGAGTCCAATCATCCAAATAGACCTCTAAGAACTTGTGGATGTATTCCTTGAACACAGCCACCACTACGTGCAAAAATATCACTGGTGCATTCTTTAGTCAAAAGGGCATAATAGTGCATGAAAATAGCCCCATTCGATTTTGAAGGTTCTCTTTCTCCTATCTTCTGGTGTGATCTTAATATGATGGTACCCTGAGAAACCATCCATGAATGAGTAAGCTTCCTGTCCGCAAACATTCTCCAATACTTCATCTGTAAATGGTGTCAGGAATGGATCATGAACAAAAGCGTTGTTAAGCTTCCTTAGGTTCACACAGATTCTAATTTTCCCTTCTGTTTCTTCTCTTGCACTACCATAGGACTCACCTAGTCTAATTCTTCCACTGGTTCAATAATTCTGGCTACAAGCATTTTGTCTAATTCTTCATGGACCTTTCCTTTATACTTTGAATTCAAATGGTAAGGTTGCTACTTAACTGGCTTCGCATCCAGTTTCAGAGTGATCTTCATTGTCCCTAAGTCACCAATAATCCCTTTTAAATCTGTGATTTTGGTCGGGAACAAATCTTGATATTTGAGGAGTAACTCAACAACCTTATCTACCCTAGCATCATCCCACTAGTCCCCAAGCGTCACATACTTTAGCTTTGCGTCTATACCTATGTTTACTTGCTTTGGTTTTAGTGGCACAGTGATGTCAGGGTCCTCAATTACTGGTCCTCGAACTTTGTGACACCCTTCAGTTTCTAGAATGTTAATGTTTCGGGGGTCATCATCATCATCTTCTACTTGTACGTTATAACATTCTAGGGCATGACTTAACTGGGTTGCCCATGCTGGTTGAACTTATTCCCATAGTTCGTGTGGTAATTTGAAAATGGCAGCTTTCATGGCTTGCAACGCGTCATCAATAGTATCCAACCATCGATCTTCAAATGTGAATGTTAACAAACATCCCTCACACAAAACATCCCATTCAGTTGTACCATGTTGGAGTTCCATCTCGGTATACCAATTCATAGGTATGACATCCATGGTATGGTAGAATAAGTGTACCCATTCAGGCTGAGGATTTTCTCAATAGGCCTTGGTCCATTTTGCAAGGTGCGTGCATGGGTCATCATGTCCATCATATTTATCTGCTAGCCCTAGTTCTGGTTTTCCAAATCATATCTGCATCATCCTCCTGTAGCTGCGCCAGTTTTCAAAATTTCCTTGATGTGTTCCCCACCACTGCACAAGTGTCGCACACAACGCCCACTTCAATGCATCAAACCACTATTGCTTCAGTACTGCACTCTCAAACTTGCTCAAGAACTCATCTACTGCTATCAGTCCATCATATGTTGGTAGATCTTGGGCTTGGGCTGCTATGCAATGTAGTGACCTAGTCATCATGTTGCAATTCAGCGTTGTCACTTCGTTCAATCAATTGTGCCAATTTCCATCTTCTTCATCTGAATCTGAGGTGCAGAAACCTACGTGCTCCCATGAGATTCTTCCATCAGTAGTCGGATTCACCCAATCCTAAACTTGCATAGTTATCTTGTAGATACAATCCAACTCACTGTCACCTCCATCGTCGCGCACAGGTTTAGTGTAGCATGCTCCTTCGGCTGGATCTAGCGGAATGACTACATGTAGGGACATTTTCTCAAATATCATCTTTTCTTCTTTAGATTGATGACTCCATTCATATCAGTGGCCTAGTCTATTCCTAGCAACGCGGGATAAGGATTGTTGTCATCAACAATCTCTATCACTTCAAAGTCCTTCTGCGTGCTTGCACCTTTGATATCAATTATCACCCCTTGTAACCTCCCCATGGGCAAGATATTTTTGTTGGTTTGCCATTTGTAATTGAATAGGGGACCACTGCAACACGGGCCTGCCCATGCGTTCCCACATCTAATTTGGTAACACATTCGCGTCCGAACCTAGGTCTAGGATTACCTGATCCATTTCATGTTTTCCAATTTGTGTCGTCAATCTCATTTCCCTCCCAATGTGCAATGCATGCTTTCCCAACTTCCAGACTACACACGGTTCCCCTGACCTTGCGCACCTAGTTATCAAATCATGTAGTCCTTTAACTGCCTCATTATCACACAACAATTTCATGGATGTCTCTAAAAAGGTAGTAAGCATAGAAGGATTCATTCCTAGCTCTAGTTAATTCTTACTACCTAAAGTAGAGGCCTCCACGAAGCTCTTCTTAGCTTCCATAAATGTCTCCTTTGTGTGTTCTAAGTCAAACTCAGGTTCCTTTGTAGGAGCCTTGTGAACCCATGTATCTTCCTCGGGCTGCTTTCCCTTATATTCCCGTGTGGTTGTGCCATTTGTGAGCATCATGTTCATGTTGGGGTCTTCTTCGCATGGTTCAGACCTCATCATTTGGATATTCTGAGTCGGAGTAGGAAGTAGTGCCCCTTTCTCATGCATCTAGGTGATCAACATAGGACAATCTACCATTTTGTGATCAAAATGAGAATAGTACGAATAGGATATTCTTATTGGGTTGGTACAATCATGAGCGTAGTGCCCTGGTTCTCCGCAATTGTAATAAATTAATTATCCGCAGCCCCTTCCTGGTTCCATTCTGCCTCATCCTCAACCTTGTCCTTGAAATCCAGTGCATGCCATCCCTTCGGTTGGGTCGAGGCCTCGTGTTTCTGTCTGCATTCTATATTCTGCGGTCCACTCCATCAATAACTCGTAGCTATGACAAGTGTGCCTGTCATGGCCCACCAATCTACAAAAATTACAAAACAGCTGCTGGGGAGTCTATGTATACTTCTGAAACAAATGATAGTTGTTTGTCGAGTGCTTTCCTCTTATCTGACAGATCATGCACCAGAGTGCAGGCACTACACTTGGCCCTGCTTGTGCCTCTGGTCTCAATGATATTGGTCCCACTCCTGCCAAGTAGTTCATGAATACTGGACAGTGGTCTTTGTCATGGCCCTAGCCTTTACATTTTATGCATAACACTTCTTTGCACACCTCTAGCCATGGTGCCCTATCCTGCTTCAAACTCTGCATCTCTAAGCATAGATTTTGTATTTGTTCGTGGATTTGTAGGACTCCTAACCCCAGATCGTATTTCGGTGTTTCATGCAACCTCATTGCCATTTCCAACACTTCGGCCTGGGTTGAAAGCTTCTGTTGTGACAGCACCATCCTCAGGTGTGGTGTCAAAGACGGCACAAACCACGCATGGTCTTGCACATCTATTAGCATCATATTAGCTTCATGGATTGTAATTTTTAGTCTATGATCCAAATCCTAGGGGGTCTTGCCTAGAAGCATCGCGATCTCTTTAAATCTGATGATTGACTATGTCTCTGATTTCAGTTGGCTAAATTCTCTATTCAGTGCATTCTGGATCACCACTATTCTTGCATTTGGGTGATCATTCGAGTGCTTGATATACCATGTCAGCACGCAATCCTGCAGCGTGCTCACCAATGTGGCCTTCTTAATGTTGTCATCATGACTCCTTGTGCTTCCCACATTACTCTTACCACGAACCAGAACTGGTCGAGATCCTCATTCCCTACTCCTTTGAATACGGGTAGCTTGATCGCACTCGCCATGCTGAACGGTGGGGGTGGTGGAGGTGAGGTGGGTGAAGATGGAGGTGAAGTAGGTGAAGTGGGTGATGGCATAAGTGCAAGTGATAATTACAGAATGCACTACCTTATCAAACTGACTGCACTTCTTGTAGAAACCCAAGCACGCTCTTCCTCGCTCTCTCACGAAGATGAAATTAATGGAATGTTTCCTAATCCCTCGGTCCTTTTGTAGATCCTTTCGCTCTGCATCGTTCCAAACATCAACGTATTTACATCACCCATTTTTCACATAACAACACCTTAATCCAGGTGTTCAGGGATTTAATGTACCTACCTCGCGGTTCCTTGAGAAAATTTCATTATGCTTCGCTATAGCTCACGATCGTGTCTATCGCGAACTTAGTGACAAATCCCCCTATTATTAGGTCGAGCTAATGGTCCATGACCGACACCATCTTATCTTCTAATGCATCTAGCCTGTGCAATAACTCCAGAGTCCACACTATCGGTTTATCAAGCTTGTACCTTCCCTAGCTGTTTGCGAGCCTTGCGATCCACTAGTATAGTTCTGAAGAGAAGGATGTAAAAAGGATCTTGTGGATTTCCGTATATACATAGCGATCCAGCCACCTTTCCTCGAATAGATGCAGTGTTCTGTTTTCCTTTGTCACGAACTCATGAAGCTTCTGATCCAACCACTTTTCAATTTCATTCTTCATAGGATTCCAGTGTTTTGACATCAGACATCCCTTAGGCAGATCTCGGTCCCGACAACAGAACCATTTATTAGCTTGTTGGGGCCTGACCCATGTTCAAAAGTGATTTAGCCAAACAAATACCAAAACTACCAGCCCTTTCAGCAATAGTCTGTAGTGCGCAGACTGAGGTCTCACCATGTTAGTATGGGAGGGTGCTGGAACTAGGTTTCCACACCCTAGAGATGTCTTGATGAAGTCTGGGAAGTTTGCAAACCAATCATGCGTGCTTGCACTCCTCCACATAGTTATCTAACCTTTGCAAAGATCGGTAAAGACTGTAAAGAGGTGTTATCTAGATCCTTTATCCTTACTGTCGTATTATTATATATATGACTTAATTTTGTGGGCCTAGTATTCTTATTAATCATTGAATCATTCATAATAGGTGCACAAAATTATAAACTATAAAGAGATGCATAAGACTATAACAGAAGCATAAACCCATGGATCTACAAGCAGATGCACAATATTTCATAATCAACTTATCTTTTAATAACTTCTATTTCGTTACAATCTCAACTCCGCCTTGTGCACTCAGCTGTAGGGGTCCGCGCTCATAGCTATGGACTTTGCCAGGCCTCTGCAAACACAGTTGCAAAGCCTCTCCTTACTACCACAACCCAAGACTTGGACTTATAGACTCAGAGAGAAATCCTTATTCAAAACCCCATAACCCTTGAGATCAAGACTAACCAAAAACTTACTTCTGCACTTAGAGCCTCGTTCTATTTATACATTCCCATGGTCCACGGACCATGGGTAGGCTGACACATTCTATATTAAATTACAATATTTTAGGGCGGACAAACCTAGACTCTCATGCTCCACTCCCGCATTTAGCGGGGTCTTACATTACTTTTGACCAAAATTTGGGCTACAAGCCCTAAAAACCCGCTATGGGAGGATCCACTACCCAACAACCATTCAAGAAAAATCTCCCTAACCCTCATAGGAGACTATCTTAGAGTCATATGAGTTGTTGTGAGTTAGGGAGGCTAAACCATGATGGTATTGTAATGAAAGATGATATAAACATGACTATAATTCTCTTAACCTCCATATAACATTAGAATTCCTTAAAATACAAGAGAGATAATGCCAGAAATGAGACAATATGGAAATATTTTACTATGAGAAGTAGAAAATAATGATTAGTTGCCTCTTCGAGGGGTCAACCTCCAATAGAGAAAAGCTCAATTAGAATAGTACTCGACAAGAATTCCCTTGCTCTCGTGGGCTATATATAGTTTCATGAGGTGAAAAACCTTGAATACTCGTGATCCCTTGTATAATGTGGGTTAGTAATTTTATTTATTATCTATGGCCATTTATTCATCATCCTTAACTAAACCAACTAATTGTGTTCCCTTTTTTATAGTATGGGTCAATCACATAGAATCATCATTAATGTGGTTAACAACTTATGTGATTTATTTACTAAACTAACTAATCATGACTCTTATGGGGTCCTTTGGGCCTATTACATTAATAAAGGGGTTATTGTTTGTTAAATTGTATGGCATGTTCTATGGTTGCAACAATTACTTCAATTTGTTATCAACCCAATAACAACTTCACTTCAGATTCCAATGGCAACCACATAAAAACTTTAGTAGAATTAAATTTAGATTATTATTGACAGTAATTATACATGAACATTAAAAATAAGTATAGGAAGATATGAGATGATATGTAAATTGTGTAAAATGAAAAGTTTCAAATTTTTTTTATACTCAGGATACCCAAGAGACATGTCTCTTTATAAAATGGATCATGTATCATTGTAAATTAAATTCTAGTAAATTTGCACATTTATATTTATACCCATATTTGTTAAAGTGTTGAATAACCCTAAAATAATGGTGGGCACTAATACGTAGTAAGTATATTTATTTACATATTTTTCCTTATCCCATATTTATGCAGATACTTGCTTAAATTATGGTGGGTAGTAACTTATGGTAAATATGTTAATTACATAAGTATGAGCTATTTTCAAAGAATGTTCAATGTTCATGTCCTTAGAGACATGGCTCTTGAACACTAATTATTAGTTAATTATTCATTATTTATGCTTATTATTATTTATATTTATTTATATATCTATATTTTATTCATTAAAGGCTTTTGGGGAGTGGAATTAGCCCCTAGTTTCACTCTTTAACAATTAGTCCCAACTAGGGAGGAATTCCACATGTCAACATTCATTCACTATTATGCCATCGTTTTCATCATGTGTTATCTCTACAACTTGTCTCATCTCTGTTGAATATTGATAGAATAGTCCAATAAGAAAGAATTGAAAGAGGGTGAGTTATAATAAATGATGGTGGTACCCAACACATGCTCAAATAGCTTAGTGAAGAGATTACTCAACTAAATGGTTTCAAAACAAGCCATACTAGTTGTAATATATTCAACCTCAATGGTGCTCAGTGAAACAAACTTTTGTTTTATGTTCGTACATGAGATGGAAGTGGATCCCAAAGAGAAACAACATTGACATGTGATTTTTCTATCCACCACACTTACAAGCCAATCAACATCATTATATCCATGAAATCTCATATATACGATAGTGTACCTCAATTGATGGTTGATAGTACCATGAATATATCTTATTAGATTCTTTGCAACAACCCAGTGTATATCCTGAGGTTCAACCATAAATTGGTTCATTGTATTAAAAAAAATATATGTTTGGTCGTGTGTTCACCAAAAACATCAACACTCCCACAAGTTGTCTATATCCAGTAGGATTTTCCAAAATTGGATTAGCAACACTTCTATATAGCTTCTTGAATTTTAATTCCATCAGTGTAGTCACATACGTTCAGTCCACCATGCCACGCATTTCTAACAAATTCACAATATATTTTCCTTGAGAAAGGAGAATCTCACATGGGCTTTGCAAGATCTCCTAGCCTAAGAATTAATGCATCAATCCTAGGTCCTTCATCTTGAATTCAAAAGTAAACTCCTTCTTACATTGATAAATGAGAGGGTGTAAACTACTCATAAATAGATCATCAATATGTAAGATCAAAATAAGTGGCATTTCCTTTTCAACTGTGAAGTATAAGTTTGGATCAACATAGATCGTTGTAAATATCAACTTCATGAGATAGCTATCAATCTTCTCAAATAAACCCCTAGGGACTTTCTTTAAGCCATATAGGTATTTTTGCAACTTGCATACATGATTTATTCTATCCTACTCTTCAAAACCATGAGCTTTTTCCAGGTATGCTTTTTCCTTAAGTGATCCATGTAATAATTTTCTCTTGACATCCATTTGATGCAGGATCCATCCTTGATTTGCAGCCAGAACAAATATGGATCGTATAGTGGTGTAAGGGTAACTTGAGCAAAAATGTCATCGTAGTCGATTCCTTCCTTTTGGGAGAAGCCGTGAGCCATATACCTTTCCTTCTATTTATCAACACTTCCACCAACTCCATTTTTAATCTTGCAGATCCATTTTGAAGTGACTACACACTTGTCCTTGTGTTTAGGCACTGCTTCCTATACATGTTTCTTCATGATTGATTCATATTCCTTAGCCATAACATCCTTCCAACCTTTTTCTTCATATATTCTTGGAGAGTGTAAGGATTAGTTTGAATGATAATGTCAGATCCCTACAATACTAGTGTATTCCCTCATTATTATTAGTGTATCCCCCTTATTGTTACTTTTGTTCCCGATAGAAGTTCACTATTCCCTCATTATTACTAGTGTAGCCCTCTTATTGTTATTGGTGTGCCCCATAGAAGCCCACTATTGTTATTCAAGTGCCCTTACATTATTATTGTTATGTCGGCTTTAATTATCTTGTGACCCCTTAGACTCTTATATATAGAAAGGAGGTTGTGTCATTTGAATAATCCAAGAATTTTCCATTTGTGTAATGTAAAGGAGGTTTCCCCCTCAAAGAGGCTGATTTTGAAGGCGTTGATCTATGTTTTAGTCTATTTTTTTGAGCTGGTTGCATAACATTTGGTATTAGAGGTTTGGGTTCTAGGGTTTTGCTGCTTCGAACAGGTCATCATGGAATTTGCACTATAACTTCTTTTCTATGACGTTTTAGAACCTACAACCCATTGGATTCAGACTCTCTTTCAACCTTGGATCCAATTTTCAGATCTTGTCTCACTATATTTTCAGAGATATGATCCAAGGAAGTTAGGGTTTTTGCAGGATCCCAAATTACATTCCAAAAAGGAGACCTTGGGAAAATCATCATAACTTTCTTTCTATGTATCATATTGAAATTTGGTAAGAAGGTACAGAAATAGAATGGATAAATATTTTTTTTTGTATTCTTTAAGACCAAATGTTGAAACAATGATACAAGGAACTTCCTACAAGTTTTCTCTACTGAACCAGTCTATAATCAGGTCATCGTCAGAGTTTTGGTACGACGTTTTCTTGATGAATCCAATATTTATTAGACCTATGTGGTTGGAAATAGGACTCAGAGGGATAACATAAGAGGAAAGGTTATACCTTAGAGATATGAAATTATAGAGGTGCAACAGATTCAATAATGATCTAATACAAAGCAAAAAAAAGGTGTGTAGTCTTTTTACAAATTTGGATAAGTTTGGTTTGAAAAATTAGTTTGAAGTGATTCAAAGGGCATAGTGAAGCATAATTATCATTAATGGATGCCCCACAGAAATAAAATAGAAACACCTATTAAGAAACCAACAAGCTCCACTATGACACGTGAAGAAGAGGAAGAAATGAAACATGATATATCAAAATTGGAAGACCAAATGAAACAAATTTTTCTCTTGCAAAAAGTAACAAAAAAATAATTGGAAGCCATGATGAATGTTAAGATAGATGTTATAAAAAGGGACATGGTATTTTTGAATTATGGTTTAAAATTGGATATCGAAGCAATGATGAATTTCAAGGTAGAAGGATTGAAAGAAGGTTTGGAAAAGTTGCTAGAAGAAAGGCATCCCATTGGTGATAAGGCAATCATTGAAAATCATCATGAAGACAAAAGAAATATCAATCACAATTTTAGAGAATCCCATGTGGGGTTTAATAACCACCACATTCCAAAGATAAATATGAGGAAGTTTGATGGAAAGGATTCAGTAACTTGGATACTATAGATGGAGCAATATTTTGATATACATGATGTGCAACCCTCACAAAAGGTACATATTTCATCTTTATATTTAGAACCTAATTATTTTGTATGGTATTGATGCCTTTATTCTCATAAACCACTTGTCACCTATTCAACTATGGAGAAAATGATAGCACATCATTAAGATACAAAGAGAAACACCTTCTTTAGCAAATTAATAAATTTCAAACAAAAGGGTTCAATGGCGGAGAACATTGAAGACTTCTAAAAGCTGAATATTAGGGTAACCTATATTCCAAAGAAACATAGGATGATGTCTTCATAGGTACTTTAAAATATAACATCCAACATGAGGTTCGCCTTTGGGAACCTCATACATTGGAGAAGGCATTCTGGGGGGCAAGAAAAGTTGAAAGAAAAATTATGGCAACAAGGAAGTCTACCAATCACAACTATAAAGATGGAAGTGTTAATGATAATAGTCTTCCACAACCTACAAGGTTAACACCACAAAAATTGGAGGAAAAAAAGAGAAAAAGAGCTCTGTTACTGTTGTGATAGAAACTAAACTAAAGGTCATAAGTTGTTGAGAAGAAATTATTCTACATAGATTGTGAAGAGGAGGAAGAAAGGGAACAAGAATCATCAAAAGAGGAGGATATACACCATGAATCAACCCCAGAGAAAGAAGAAATGAATCCAACCATATCTTGTAATCCATTGGCAAGAATTACCACTCGTCAAAATCTCAAGATAGAAGGACATATGAAGAAGAAAAAGGCAATAGTGTTGATTGATTCGGGTACTACCTGTAATTTTATTCATTGTAAGATAGCAAAGGAATTGAAATTCTTCCTATATCAAACACCAGAATGTCAAGAGATGGTTGCAAATGGAGGAACGATAAAATTCTCTTGAAAGTGGCATAATATCAATCTATCCATGGTAGAATACTTATTGAAGACTCCAATTCTTTCCATTCCAATGGGTGTTGCTAATGTTGTACTAGGAGTCTAATGGTTACAATATTTGGGTACGATAGCTTTTAATTTTCAAGAACTTTTCTTGAAATTTTTTTGGGAAGGAAAGGAAGTTGAATTAAGGGGTATTGTAGGGAAACTAGAAATATAACCAACTCTAATAGCATGAAATAGCTTCCAAAGAAAGAACAATGGGGTGTAATTGCACAATTGTCTTCACTAGAGGTTCAAACATCGAAATCATCTATTTTTACAAACCACTAAAATGTCTTGGACAATAATTCCAAGGTATTTGAGACTCCCAAAGGCCTTCCACCTATTCGTGATCATGATCATGCTAATCATTTGATTCAAGGAAATATTTCTCCAAACATCAGGCCTTATAGATATCCCTATGCCCAAAAGAGTGAAATTGAACGTATGGTTTCATAAATGTTAGAGGCTAGTATAATTGAACCTAGTCAAATTTCTTTCTCTGCTCTAGTAGTATTGGTGCATAAGGATGGATCATTACAGATGTGTCCGACTTATAAGGAGTTCAACAAGCTCACTTTAAAGATAAATTTCCTATTCCTGTCATTGATGAATTATTAGATGAATTACATGGAGCAATTTACTTCGCCAAGTTGGATATTTGTTTAGGATATCATCAAATAAGAATGAATATTGAAGACGTTTCAAAAACAACATTTAGAACTGCTAGGAAATTATATACTACAGAGCAATGGAACACATAAAATATTGTAGAAATATAAACAGAGAAAATGCAAAAAACAAGAGAGACACAAATATACGTGGTTCACCTATTTTAGGCTACATCCACGGAGAAACAACTAATCCCTCTTTTTACATTATCTAACAAACTAAAGAGATACAACCTATAGCAGATCCATTGTAACTCCCTCTTAGCTCTCAATCTCCTCTCTCTTCCTCATTTAGAATATAGATCTACATAGATGCAATACAATTCCCTCATATATATAGTGATGGGTCGCCTTCTAAGGAAAAAAACCCTAAATTAAACATAGCTTCTACCGTCAGATCATCCGCCTAATGAATGGCCTAGATTGACCAAAAATTACTATACTTTTATAAGGAAATTTTACATCTATTTTTAGCATTGGGGGCGCTTCCCTCGAACCCCCACCGAGGGACATCTAGCCCTAGACCCCCTGCTAGGGGGGATTACCCCCCTGAACCCCCATGGGGGGAACAAGTCCCCCCTATAGCCCCCCACATGGAAGGGTGTACAATCTTCCTAGGGTATACATTTGGCTGAAACCTTTGAATACAAAAGATAATCAGGCTCCACACCCAATAAGAACTCATGAAGGTCATTATGAATTTTTTGTCATGCCTTTTGGCCTTACCAATGCACCTTCTACATTTCAAGGTTTGATGAATTCCATTTTTGAACAATTCCTTAGAAAATTTGTTTCAGTATTTTTTAATGATATACTAATCTACAACAAGTATTGGAAGGATCATGTTGGCCATGTTGATAGGGTGCTCAAGATATTAGAGGAGAAACAATTATATGAAAAACCTCCAAATGTTTCTTTGGAATACATTAAGTGGAATATCTGGGTCATATTATATCTCATGGGGGTGTTAAGGTAGAACCTAAAAAATTAAAGCCACTAATGAATGGAAAATCCCCACATCCATAAAGCATATGTGAGGATTTCTCGGGTTGACATGGTATTATCGCAAGTTCGTAAATAATTATGGGACAATAGCAGCACCTCTAACTACATTATTGATGAAAGATGCATTTTCTTGGACTATAGAAGTAACTAAGGCCTTTGAGCATCTTAAAGAGGCAATGTGCCAAGCATTGGCATTAGCTATGCCAGACTTCACAAAAACCTTCATTGTGGAATGTGATGCCTCAGGAAATGGAATTGGTGTTATTTTAGTGCATGAAGGAAGACCCATTTCTTTTTAAAGTCATCAAATCAAAGGAAAGTATTTACACAAAGCTATTTATAAGAAGGAAATGTTGGCAATACTACAGGCACTTAATAAATGGGACCTTACCTAATGGGAAGGCACTTCTTCTCCATTTCTATTATCCAACTAGATTGGATAACCGAAGAGAGGGATGAAAGGAAGAATGGCGAAGAAGTGTGGGCACTCATTCAAACATTGCAACAAGATCCTAGTACATATAATACATTTAGTTGGAAAAATGATTCATTATGGTACATATATTGTTTATACCTTTGTGATAAGTCCCAACTCAATCAAAAGATTCTTTTGGAATTGGAAACCTCTCCCTTAGAAGGGAACTTAGGATTTTTAAAAACTTACCACAAGACTAAGAAGGAATTTTTTTGGGATGGCCTTTAATATGATATTCAAAACTTTCTAGTAGAATGTTTGGGTTTCCAACAAAATATAGTTGAGACAATTAAGACCCCGGGTCTGTTACAACCTTTATCTATTCCAAGTCAATGTTGGGAGGAGGTTTCAATGGATTTTATCACAGGCTTATCCAAGTCCGAATGAAAGGGTGGCATCATGGTGGTAGTCAATAGATTTACCAAGTATGCACACTTTTGTGAATTATCTCATTCATTTACAACCAGTATAGTTTCTAGCGCATTTATGGAAACAATTTAAAGGCTACATGGAAACCTAAAGATTATTGTAAGAGATAGAGATACTATTTTCACTAGAAATTTTTGGATGGAATTATTTTCTTGTCTGGGTACTCAATTAGCTCATAGCTCATCTTATCATCCTCAATCAGATTAGAAAAATGGCATAGTAAACAAATGTTTGGAAGGATGTCTTCGTTGTTTTGTATTTGATAAACAAACATAATGTTTCAGTTGGTTACCTCTGACTAAGTGCTGGTATAACACTTCCTTCCATACTGTAGCAAAAATGACTCCATTTATGGCACTTTATGGATATCATTCACCACCCATCACATCATCGTTAAGATAAAATTCTAAGGTTAAATTAATGGAAGATCACATAGAGCATCAACAACAAGTTCTCCAACTCTTAAAGGATGACCTCACTTTGGCACAAAATAGAATGAAATAATAGACATATGAACATCGCAGCAAAAGAAGTTTTTATGTAGGCAAATGGGTATTTTTACTGCTACAACCATACAAACAAATATCCTTGAAGCATGTTAAGAAGGATAATGAATTATCACCAAAGTACTATGGTCCTTACAAGGTGTTTCAAAAGATTGGTACTATGGCATACAAATTTGAGCTTCCTACATCTTCCCCAGTGCACCCAGTTTTACATGTTCCATGCTTAAATAAGGTTATAGGTGACAAGCTCTAAGTTCAAACAATATTTCCAGAACTTGATGAGGAAGGAAAAATCATATTAGAACCTGAAGCAGTCACAAAAACGAGAACTCTATAGCCACAAAATCGATCAATTTCAGAGTATCTCATCGAGTGGAAGAACTTACCCATGGGATATTCGACATGGGAGCATGATAATTTTATACAAAATCATCCAGGACTACTCAAGTGTTAAGGGAAATGTTTTTTTTGAAGGAGAGGGGCATGATAGATCCCTATAATACTAGTGTATTCCCTCATTATTATTAGTGTATCCCCCTTATTTTTATTGTTGTACCCCATAGAAGCCCATTATTCCCTCATTGTTATTAGTGTAGCCCTCTTATTGTTATTGTTGTGCCCCATAGAAGCCTACTATCATTATTGATGTGCCCCTACATTATTATTGTTATGTTGGCTCTGATTATATTGTGACCCCTTAGACTCCTATATATAGAAAGGAGGTTATGTCACTTGATTCATCCAAGGTAATGTAAAGGAGGTTTCCCCCTCGAGGAGGCTAATTTTGATGTCATTGATCTATCTTTTCCTCTATTTTTTAGATGGTTTCATAACAAATAATACTCATGGTAGCTAAGTATCCTTGACAGTTGGTGGGATTCTTACTTTCTTGAAAAGTTCCTCTTGGAGCAACCTGATTTTTTGCATTTTGAAGGGTATCTCAAAGACATAATGGTTTTTTAATTGAGGTAGAGGAATCAAAAGGAGGTGGATCAAGTGGATCCATTGAGCTATCAAAATTGGGCATATGTTCATCCATCAGAGGTTCTTCCTCAGTTTTAGTAGCATCATCATGCTTCCTTGTGATGGGGAGGTCCCTTTCATTTTCGAGGGCAGAGTCTTCATCAAAGCTAACATCTCTACTTACTTATACATTTATTTAACCATGCACATAAATTCTATATGCTTTTGAATCTTCAATATATCCAACAAATACACCTTTCTTCCTAGAGAATTCTGACTTCTTCCTTTTCTGTTTTAGTACATGAAAATATATAGGACAACGAAATATTCTAAAATGTGCAACATTAGGTTTGTTACCAGTGAAGGTTTCTTCAGGTGTTTTGAAATCTAAGCTTTGATAAGGAATCCTATTTTGAACATACACACCAATGTTCACAACTGCTCCCCATAAAAACTTTGGTAGGTCTTGATCACGAATCATGGCATGACTGACTTCCATAATTTCTTGAGGGATTTATATTGTAAACTCCATTTTTTTGTGGATTGTATGGAACAATGAGATCCCTCTTGATCCAAATGGATCCTAGAACACTCCCTAAGTTTTCATGAACTCCTTAAAAATCATGCCAACGATTCCAAGTCTTATAAACATCAAGCTATCAGAGGGCATCCTCAGGCAGTTGCAACGGTGATCAACATGGATCAACGAGGGTCGTCGATCTAGCACTCAGAGCAGCAGATCATGGTAATGTGCACTAACACCAACCAACAAATGCATGGACAAATTTAAGTAGTGGAGGTAGTTTCTGATATGAAATTAGTGACAAACCTCTCAGTGAAGAGAAGCCCCGAGCACCCGAACTCGAAATAATTATAAAATGTGGAAAATATTGTTTTGGTTCCGTCAGAGCGAGATTCCACGAAAATAGGAAGATATCGGATGGGCTTTGAGTGGTAAGTGGTTTCAACCGAATTCCACTCGATTCCATACAATGATTGCCACGTGTCCCAGGGGAAGACAGAGAGAATCGCTCACACCAGACAGGCAAACATCATGCTACTTAGCCGCTTGATATGAATGACAACCATAGGATCTGGGGCCTCCAAATCAACACGAAGACATGTTTTGATGGATGACCAGATTTGACAAGATTATAAAGCAAGATAACATAGGATTTGAAGTCTGATATGGATGATGCGTTGGCTGAAGGTCGTGTTTCACGGCCATTCTTGGAGCTAACGGAAAGAAAAAAGGTTGTTTCAAATATGTCCAAGAGAACTGGCACTGATTCGTTATGAAATAGGTGGTCAGTTCCATGTGAGGCGTTATACAGTGACTGATTACGCAGGAAAGAGGGATTCAAATGGACAAAGGCAAGGGAACAAAAAAGCTAGGAAGCGGAAACAAACAGTCAGGAAGTAGATTGGGTTTAAAGCCACAAACTAACAGAGAGAGAAGAAGAGAAATAGGTAGTAAGCCAAAAGTAGAGAGAAGAAGTTAAGCTTACCTATAGAAGCAAAGGCAGCATCGAGCCAGAGTTAGGACAAAGACAAAGAGAGTTAGAGTGTCTGTTTATGCCAAAGAAGACTTGAGAGGTTCAAGCGAACTCCTCTATATATGCCTATCATGTATTGAGTCTCAGATTGGGCTCATACTACTATATTCAATAGAGGCTAAGAGTCAGTGAGGAGAGTCGATGTACTCCAGAGACTTGGGGGATCCAAGTATAGTCTCACTGATTTGTATCTATTGGGTGAGACTCAAATTGAGCTCACTGTTGTAATAACTCTACTTTGAAAACATAATAGAGAGGCCACCACTGAAGGCTGGACTAGGAGATGTATATATTGGGTGAACTCCCTATTAAACTTGTTGTGTTTATATGTTTTCCTCTTATGCTTTATTTAACTACTTCGTTGCCTATGTGTTTCGCAATATTATCAAGTCGTTGCATAAAATAACATAGGCACATCCATGCACATGAGTCTATAATACTTTATTGTTTTTCTTAGATCAATTACAGATCAAGTGGTATCAGAGCTTTAGGTTGCTAAGGTTAGACAATCTTGTGCTGGATATTTTTTGTTGAATGCTAACTAGGACAAGGCTCAAATTAGGAGAAGGAGAGTTGGTTGAAGCTAACCCAGAAATTGGAAAAGTCTATCCTAGGAGGAAAATGGCAGAAGAAAATCTCTTGGAATCAAACTCCCAGTTCATGGACAGTTTCATGACCATGAGAGCCATGGTAGAAGAGATGTATAGAGAATTTAAGAAAGGTAGAGGTGAATATTCTTCAACCTCCAAACAAGATAAAGGAACATAATAACATCTTCTAGTTGCCCACCCAAAAGGAAAAGAAAAATAAGAAAAGCCCTCTCCACCATCTCCCCCATCATCACCTTCATCATCCTCATCATCTTCTTCACATAAAGAAAGCCCTGAAAAGAAAAAGAAGAAACCTTATTTGATTAAGTTAGATGTGAAGTTTGATTCACTAGTTTATGACAGAGAATTGAATGCAGAAAAGCTAGATAACTAGATTAGACAGATTGATGTATATTGCAGGCTGTAGAACAACGATTCGAAATGGAGAAAGATTTAACTAGCTAGCCTACGCCTTGGAGGAATTGCCCTAGTGTGGTGGGAAGGCAAGACACAAGATGATTTGATGAAGCATGGTAAAATTCTTTCTACTTGGAATGAATTTGTTTCTGCCATTAAAAAAAAATTCTATCCACTAGCTTTTATGTAGCAAGCTATGATGAGTTGGCAAACTCTTCACCAATTAAAAGAGAAAAGTGTACAAAGCTACACCCAAAAATTTAGAAAAAGATATTTGATTCTAAGCATTTCTTTAGACTCACCTAAAACTCTGTTGAAGTATATAGGTGGTCTACACAACTATTTAAAGGAAACCATTCTCATGTTTAATCCTACTAGCATAGATGAGGTATCTGTTCAGGCTACACGTCTAGAGGATAGAGGCAAGAATGTGAACCTAGAGATTGGGAGATCACCAAAACCCACTGCAAGCAAGAACAAGGAAGAGAGGAAGAAGAAATGGAAAGAGAGGAAGGTAAATGCAATACAAAAGACCAAACCTTCGTGCACTCACTGCAAGAAGGATGGGCATGATGATAAACATTGCTGGATTTTGCATCCGGAGCTAAAACCCAATAAGTTCAATGGCAAAAAGAAGAAGACTTATGCAGCTCTTCATAAGGATTTGGGGTCAAAATTAGCGGATGAAACAAAAATCGCAGCCACAGGTATAAAAGGTAAAAAAATTGAAGCATCTACTAGTAATTCTGCACAATCTATTGATAATGAAGAAAATGACAGGAAAAAACATGAGCTTTTTCATATTAGAGTTATTTCCAAGCATCAAAAGATTGATACTTTGTTTGATAGTGGCTCACAAGTAAACTTAATTTTTGAAGAAATTGTAAAGAAGTTGGGATTACTAACCACACCTCACAAGAAGTCTTTTCCATTGGATTGGGTATGTGATAAAGCAAAGCTACAAGTGACTAGACAATGTAAACTTAGGTTTTCTTTTGGGTTAGCATTTGTAGATGAGGTTGAGCTAGATATCACTCCCTTAGATATATCTGGAATTGTTTCAGGAAGTCCTTACTTGTATGATAGAAAATATATTTTATGTAGAGCTGAAAATAAGTATCATCTCATTAAAGTTGGAATCAAATATATTGTAAGAGCTCATAAACTCAAGAATAATTATACTCTCATAAACTCAAAGCAGATGAAAAGAATTGTAAATTCATGCAAGAAATTTTTACTGATGGTTGTAAAGGAAAAGAAACTTGATAAAACCAATGTATTTGAAGGTTGTGATGCTAAACAGCAAGCTGATTTAGAAAAATTTGTTTCAGAATATGATATGCTATTTCAAGAACCTAAAATATTGTCACCGAAAAAGGAAATAGTACATGATATTAATTTGCAGCAAGATGCTCCATTGCCTAACATGAGAATGTACAGGTTGTCCGCTTTAGAGAATGCAGAAATCAAGAAGCAGGTACATGAGCTACTCTGGAAAGGGTTCATAAGACCTAGCCCATCACCATGTGGGTCTCCTATTGTCTTCGTGAGAAAGAAAGATGGCTCATGGAGAATGTGCATTGATTACCAAGCACTAAATAAGATAATGATCAAAAATCATTATCCCCTTCCTCACATAGATGATCTATTAGATCAGTTGAAAGAAGTTGTTTACTTTTCCAAGTTGGACTTGCATAGTGGCTACCATTAAGTCAGAGTTGCAAAGCAAGATGCATGGAAGACTACTTTCAAAACAAAGCAGGGAATGTATGAGTGGTTAGTTATGCCTTTTGGCTTAACTAATTCTCCTGCTACTTTCATGAGAGTAATGAATGATGTACTCAGGCCTTTTATTCATGATTTTGTCATTGTATATCTAGATGACATCCTTGTATTTAGTAAAACATGGGAAGAACATTTGAAGCATGTAAAGCAGACTCTAGATGTTTTGGAAAGAGAAAATCTTTATGTTAAGCTATCAAAATGTGAATTTGGCAAAACATATTTGAATTATTTGGGTCATATTGTAGGGGGTGGTGAATTGAAGATAGATCCATCTAAGGTTGCAGTCACTGTAAACTGACCTAAACCCAAATCTGCTACAGAAGTTAGAAGCTTCCTAGGAGCAGCATAGTATTGGAGAAAGTTTATTGCTAACTTTTCGTTGATTGCAGCTCCCTTACATGGTTTAACAGGATTGAACAAGGTGTTTTAGTGAGGAGGAAAACAACAGAAATCCTTCGACACCTTAAAAGAAAATATTAGTACAACACCAGTACTAGCATTACCAGATCTTCAAAGACCCTTTTAGATTGAAACCGATGCCAGTGACTATGCCATGGGAGCAGTGTTGATGCAACACAGTAAACCCATATGTTATCATTTTGAGACATTTAATTTTGTGTTAGTTAATTATCCCACATGATAAAGAATTGTATGCATTAGTACAGAGTGTAAAAAGTGGAAACATTATCTAATGTGCAAAGAGACAGTTATATATACTGATCATCAACCACTTCAATATTTACACTCACAAACTAAGTTGCAGAAATCAAGACACTATAGGTGGATGGATTTTCTACAACAGTTTCATCTTGTCATCAGATATAAAAAGGGCATACATAATAAAGTTGTAGATATGTTGTCCAGACCAATCATAAATGCATCCACTATACTTAAGCATAACTCAGTAATGCATGAAAGCTACATTGAACAATATGCTCAAGATATAGACTTTAAAGATGTATATGCAGCTTTAAGTAATGGCAAAAAGATAGAAGAATCAAATTACTATATTAAGGACCGACTATTGTATCATTTTAGAAAGATATGCATCCCACAAATAGAGAGAATTAACATAATTAGGGAGGCACGTACTTTCTTGATATCAGGTCATTTTGGTGTAAGTAAAACAATTGCACAACTGCAAAGATTTTGTTACTGGCCAAAAATGAATGAAATAGTTTCTAGATATGTAAGAGGGTGTACCATTTGTTCTAAAAGCAAGCCTAGCAATAGAAAAATAGGCTTGTACACTCCACTACCTGTTTCTTCTCATCCTTGGGAAAGTGTTTCCATGGACTTTGTTGGGGGACTACCCAAATCTAGAAAAGGTCAAGACTATTTATATGTTATTGTGGATAGGTTCAGCAAAATGTGTATTTTAATACCCTGTAACAAACAAATTATAGCTCAACAAACAACAAATTTGTTCTTTCAGCATGTATGGGTTCATTTTGGATTACCCACTTCCATTCTATTAGATCAAGATTTTCGATTTATTGGGAAATTTTGGTCGAGTTTGTGGGAATTGATGGACACCAAACTGAAGAAGGGCACAACTTTTTATGCACAAACCGATGGCCAAACAGAGGTGGTCAACGTGATAGTGATCTAGTTGCTTAGGGGCTATTGAAGCAAGCATCCCAAGTCTTGGGATGAACATTTATGTTATGTGCAACATGCTTACAACCATCCTAAATATTCTTCTACACAGAGATCTCCTTTTGAGACCTGTTTTGGTCTTATACCAAGGTCTCCTTTGGATTTTGCCTTTAGTAAAGAAATAATGGTTGATGGACACAATGATGTGGAAAAAGCATCCAAGTTCATTCAACAAATCAAAGAAATTCACCAGCAAGTATAGGAACAACGAGAAAAGAGCCAAGCCTAGTGCAAGGCAAGGCATGATAAGCATCGGATTGAGCATAGTTTCCAAGTTGGTGATTAAGTTTGGCTGTATATCAGCAAAGATAGAATGCAAGGTGAAGGTAAGAAGTTGAAGCCAATAAGGTATGGACCTTTCAAGATACTTGAGAAAATCGATGAGAATGCTTTTTGCCTTGATTTGTGAGCTTATATGTGTTATCACTAAGGTTGTTCCCTGGCTCCAGGAGGAAATACGGTCGAGGTAACCACTAACCAATCTTTTGGCTGTAGGTCCTAGCCTACCTACAACCAGAGAGGGCTCTCTCTTTGTAATTTAGCTTTGTTTTGGAGTATCTTAAGCTAGTTATGAAGCACAAGTTTTTGTTTGGTGTTTGGAAGGTGACATTCAATAGAATAGGGCAGTAAGTTGAGGGAAGTTCAGACCATTGGGTTGATGGAGTCTAATGGAAATGAGCCTCTGGAATGGTTTCTTTGACAACAAGACAATTACAGAGCAGGATAATTAAGCACAAAACAACTTTGAAGCTTAAATAAGATGAAATGAAGTTAAGAAATGAAAGGCAATCAAGAATTTTTCATTTATAATAACAGAGGGAAATTGTATAAACATTTGAGGGAGCAATTAAGAATTCCTTGATGGTGTTTAAAGTGAAAGAACCAGGGAGACAAGAGCAATCAAGAATTCTTGCCTATGCTAGTCCTATGGAAAACATAAAAAATGACAGGAATTGAACACAGAGTACAACAAAGTAAATTCTCAGTTATTCTTTTTTCCTGTAACATAGAAGATGATATTTAGCTGATAAGTAAGACACAAATATAGTAAAATAAGAGTACAGAATACTTATTGATCCATGCATTAACACGAGAATCCTGCAATACATCCTTTTGCCATCGATTCCACAACAGTAAGTTCACCAACAAAGCATTCCAACAATTTTTATTTCTAAAGAGTTCTCAAAAATATACAACGCAAGTCCAGAATGATATTCACCAGCCAACAATAATACATCTCTTTAGCAAGTGCTTATAGAAGTTTACAAAATATCCGATAGGGAAATATCTGGACATAAATTTATCCATCTACACTGACAGAAGCAATAACTCATGTGGGAAAAAACTGCGCAGCAATAACTGAGGAAATAAATGCGCTTTACTGGCTGTTGTAGGTGTCCTGTTTGTTGTTGACTCTTTGACTCTGATAGTCGGTTGATGACCGCTTTGCTAATGTGCTGTCCTGTCATGGTATGCTTTGTGTTTGTTTGAATGCTTTTTAGCGCTCATTTCATCCACTGTCGATTTGAATTTTCGATAGCAGAGCCATATAATACAATTTTCTTTTTATGTAGACAATTTATAAGAAGAGAATCAAAACTACTTTAGAATCTCAAGCAGGTTTTTCCACCACTGATCTCCTGGTAATTGATGTTTTCTTAATTTAAATAATATCTCATCAGCTTCAGTGTATGTCTAATAATTTGGCTAGACTGGAAAGAGATGTGCTATCTCATGCTCAATGTAAAACAAGTCTTCCAATTTATCATACAAACTTTGTCTAGAGGGAGGCACTGTTTCTTCTGAGCCACTTGATGATGCTGTAATATGATTTTGCACATAAGTATTTAGCTTGTATGCATACTGTTCCTGCTTTAATAGCTTCCCAGTGCTAGTGACCAGGCTGGGTAAACCTTTGCTCTGTAAATTTGAAATTTTCTGTCTGAAGGCATGCACCTCTGTCTGCATTTCCTGACACTTTCTTTATATAGTTTGAACAAAATTTCTCATGGTCAGCACTTTCTTGACTCTTACAATAGTCTTTGTCCTGTTCTGAATGTTTAGAGCTGCTAGCTACTCACCAGTACGAGTATTCAAAAAATGAATCAATTGATTAGCTTGCTCAGGCTTATCTGCCAATAATGCTCTGACCTTTTGAGTTTCATATTGAGCTACTGCCATCAATTCTATCTGGTCAAAAATAGTTTGTATTGTTGTCCATTGATCAGCAATAGCTTTGCCAATCTTATCCCACAAAATTGTTTTTATTTCAGTCAGGGTTCTGTGGAGAGTGAGGTCCTTCTCCAAGGCCTTTATCTTGTTCTCTAGGGCCTTTACTTCTCTGGTCTTCTCGGCAACTGTCATCTTTGATTTATCATAACTAGCCTCAATCTTGGCTAGCTTTTCCTTGCTCTCCTTCATTTCTACCATCTGTAATTCCAGAGCCTTAATTTCTTTCATCATAGCTTCCATGCTCAAGATGGCTTCTTGCAATGTTGTTGTTGTAGTTGCTACTGAAGTTGAGGCACCTACTGCTGAAGTTGGATCTAAGGGAGGTGATGTTGTAGTGACTGTTGTAGGAGGAGCTGTAATTATTGGAGCTGTCTGGGATGGTTGAGGGGCCAAATCTGGCTATTTCCCTTGTTGAGCCTCTTCCAATGCTTTTTCCGTGTCTAACAGCCTTTGGTTCATCCTCATAAGCAGGTTAGCCACATCCTCTACTTCCTGTTGTTGCGCCACCTCTGTAGTTTGAGGATGTATGGTAGCTAGCAGCTTCATTTGTTTTCTCAGGGCTACTATGTCTTCCTCCTTTTTTCTGATTAAGGCCTGTGTGCCTTCGGGATCTTTGGGATCATGTCCCAACTCTATAATGATCTCTTCCAAGGATTTTATCCTATTATCCTTGGCCAATGAGGAGGCTTTCTCCAGCTCTAATTGGGTAGAAGTATTATACAAAGAATTCTGCAATCTATGGGCCATTAGAGCCTTATCTGCTAGCGTGGAGTAAACCATTTCTCCAGCCTGCTTATGCAATTCAATCTGGTCTATTGGATGTATGTCTTTGGCCAGGACCTCCAGAATGGTTCTAATGTAGTCTTCAGCTGACTGTGGATGTTGTACTGTGGGTCTGAAGTGACCAAGAGTCATCTTCCCTACTTGCATGTCATATCCTGCCATCAGTCTTTGTTGATTTGTTGGTGCCATTCTCATCAATTGATTGTAAAGCTAAAATCTTATTGGCTCGTTTCTAGCTTTGATCTTTGTGTATGCTCGTTTGATATCCGAGCCCTGCCTAGTCTACTGTTTGGAGGATGAAACCTCCCCACCTGGTTGTCTCTCTTGCTCCTACTGAAAGGAGCTGGCTGATGTCTCCAAAATAGGAGGGATCTGCTGTTCAGAAGTCCCCTCACCTCTGATATTTCCTATAGTTTCCTGAGTAATTTCCTCCTCTGCATAAGGGTTTAGCCTCTGTCTTTTCTCACCTTGCTGGTCGATGGATGCACCTGTAGGTGTTTCTTCCATTCTATCCCTCTTTTTAGATCTTTCCTCATTATGAGGGGTTTGCAATACAGGGACCTCAGCTGCCTTTTGTTGCATTGAAGGGCGTTGTTCTTGGCCCTTTTCCTGATTTGTCGATGGTTGCTCTTCCATTGTACTTTACTGTTCTGAATGTTCAATTTCTTTTCCCTTCCCTGTAGATTAAATGGCCTCTTGAGCCTGCTGTTATGGAGGTGTAGCAGCTGATGTGCATACTCCAATATGTCGATGCTATGTGAAGGTGACCTGTGCAACATATTCCAGGTCAATTCTTTTCTCATGGTCTTTCATATCTTTTTCTAATCTTTCTTCTTTAGTAAGCTCTTCATCATCTAATGTGCCATCTACCCATTCTTGTTTATTAGCATATTGTTCAATGTGGGGGATTGGCTAGTGCACATATCCTGAAAGCCTGTGTTTGATTCTTCTAAGGCTTATAAAGTGTTCAGGGTGATATGGTGCCCAAAAGAAGCTTTGTTTCAACATGAGTTCTTCCCTTAGCATATTGTTTGCAACCTTCCAAGCTTTTTCCCTCTTATTGAAAACAAAGGGCCCTAATTGATGTCTGATTTTAAGTTGTGCTTTCTTGTTTCTCCCATGAAAGTGAGTCAAATCTGCACTACTGAATTGCCTAAAATATTCCAAGGAAAAAAGTCTCATGGGGACATATCTTGGCAGTTTATAGGGAGGCAACTCACACCCATAAATTCTGATCACTGTATGGTTTTGGTAGAAGTACCAATCACCAATGCTGTAGCCCTTTGAAAGATGTAGGATTCTTTGCATTTCAGTAGTGAGTCTGCCAGGAGGAGTCATCATCAATAGGAAAGTCGCTGGGTAGATAAACATGTCAACAAACTCACAATATGTGTAGGAAGAGTATTGGACTTCATGGAAAACTGAGGTCCAGGAGATAACAGATCTTCTTTCTCCCTTTGAGTTCAGTCTGTTGAGAGGAGCTTTGAAACTATCAGGGTGATAGTATAGCAACAGATGGTAAATGTAGGAGGTATACTTGAACACTGTTTCTCTCTCCATCATCATGAATTGCTCATGTATTTTGTTTTCTATGAAGGTGGCATAGTCATACATGATAGCAGGGGGCTGTCCTGGAGTGAACATGGTTAATAACAGAAACATAGTCTCATCCACAAATTCTCTTGTTTTGCATCCTAGAATGTAGCAAATCATATCTACCAGGAGTCTGCCTGTTTCATTGAATGAGACTTGATGGTTGGGTGGAGGATGATCGGCTTGGCACTGTGGTTCCATAAACAAGTGACCTACCCTTTATATTTGTGAACTAGAGAGCTTTGCATCCTGATCGAGTAAGTGCTTCATTATAAGAGGAACCAGAGGCTGAGGTGGCTCAAAGCTCAGCATTTCGTTTATAGATTGAGGAGTGATATAGAACAGCACAAGTCCATCTAGAGTGAGGATTTCTCTCCGAGTGGTGTCATAGTTTGCATGACACAGATGAATGAAGTCAGGAAGCACATTGACTGATGGGAGGTAATAGATGGGCATACTAGATTGCCATATCCCCATGATATTAGTGTTATTCCTGTGATTGTTTTTGAAGTGACACACAGTTTTAAGATGAGACCTGAGGCCCATCATATCCTTGATCTGGAAGTCTTTGTCTACCAAAGGTAACCACTCTAAATCCATGTGTGGAGCATTTAAAGGAGAAATGTTGAGAGCCACTAGAGCCTCCATGTTTATACTGTTTGTGTTTTGATTACAATACAGGTGTAAGCAGCAACAGGTGACAGGACTCGGGCTCTGAGGCTATTGTCAAGATGCCAGAGACTGTTTCTTATCTGGCACTGACCTCACAATGTACAGTTTATTGTAAAACAACAATTTTGCAGAATCTAGACAGGTTTTTTGAGGGCATCCGCCGGACTCATAAACTCTGTGAGTAAAATGCAAAGGAAAATTGGGATTGATTTTTTAACTGAAGGAGCGACAGTTAGCAGAGGGAAGTGAAAGTGGAGGAACTCCTTTTTGGTAAAATAGGATAAAACATAAATCATAGAGTGCTTAACCACTTTAATTCAAATCTTGGGATGTTTTTGGAGTCTCTGCGAGCGGAAAATGGGCGCAAAGTGTATTGTAATGGCCAGATTGTAGAGGATATGGGCTTAAACTTGCAAGTTTGCTTCAAATTCTTAGCTCAGATAGTGCATACAAGGTGGTAAGTGACAGGTAAGAGTACTTTTGGATGTGAATTACAGGTTCTTTTGGCAATTTAAACAGCGAATTGCGAACAAAACAGGGTTTTCAGGCAAAAATGGGTTAATACCTGTTTTTATGGCACGGAGGGCACTTAGCAGGTGCAGCTCGAGCTGTGGGGTCATGCTATGGAGCCGAATTGCAGGTTGATGGACTGTAAAAGCTCCGGAGGCGATTTGGTCGTGAAGGTGCATGCAACATTGTTTGCAGGCGCACAAATAGAAATAAACGAAAAATAGTCGTTTTCATGACTTTTTAACCAATTTTGGACATTTTAGCGCTCTTGGCGCTTTTTGGGGATGACGTCATCATAACGTATTTTTTGTCACGTAGCGGGTATGGGGGATGATGTGGCAACTGATGTGGATGATGATGTTGCACATGACACGGTGGCGGGGCGGTGACGTCAGTTGATGATGTGGCGCAGGTACAGGGTAGTGGCGGGTGACGTGGATGCAACGTCACACGCTGACGCAGGCGAAAGGATAAGGTGGTAAGCGGTTTCCATTAGACTGCCTTTGGTACGGGAGCGGTAATTGTCAGAGGCGGCCCGATGCAATAGGAGGACGACAGGTGTCCTTGTGTACGACGGTGAAACTGTCGACCATCGGGTACTAACGTACCGTCAATGAGGTGCATCCGATATTGATTAGGACCGTCAGATCTGGGGGAGGCAATCCGACGGTGGACAGGAGGGCGATATGATTGGGCATTATCACAGGAGCGCACACGATACACCTTAATCTTTGCATGGTTTCGGGCGGGTTTAGACCTTGGGTTATAGGTTTAATGTTTGCGCCGGGGTTATGGTTATTCGTTTAACCAAATATTAAACGAAACCTAAACAAAATTTATGTGCGGGGTGAATGTGGAATGGTTTGTGTGGGGGGGAAAAATAGTTATTAACCTAACCAAATGTTAGATTAATCTTAAGTTTTGAACGTGGGAGGGCTAATATTAAGGCCCCAAATGGACCTAGTATTCCCCTACTTTGTATTGTATGGCTATAGTGCCAAGGGGTGGGGATATCTATATTTTTGGGTTATTTATATAGTTTTTGTATGATAGGGATAGGTGAATGATTAAAGGAGCTAAATAATAGAGTTAGGGGTTAATATGATTTTATGGATTGAAACTGAATGGATGAATGCTAAGTTTATAGAATAAAAACTTAGGCATAAGGAAGTGAAAGGAGTGTGGAATGATCATTTTTACACAAGAAATGTGGCTTTTTTTCACTAAGTCAAATCAGATGTTAACTTGGCATTTCACATAAAATGGAGTGAAACTTGACTTTTTGGGCAAATCCCAAGGTCCTTGAGGGGATGTTAGTAAGTGATCTTTGGGGGAATGAAGGGGAATTAGTCATGCTTCCAAAGTCATGCAACCAAATAACTGGCATGGTACCAGTGTCATTGATGAGATGAATCCTTCTTGACAAGACAAAAAGTAATTATAACCTTGCTTCTACAACCTCCAACTTCCTACCCAGCCTAATACACCTAGCATTTTTTATTCCTTTGGATTGGGTGCACTTGAACTGGCAAACCCTGATTGTCTTCTTTTCTTTTTATTGCCCTCCTATCTAAATGTACCCTTATCTCTTCCAAGGGCCCAGATTAAGCAGTTGGGCTCCTTAATTTCTCTACCTATTTACTCATCTGCCAAGCTTGAACTATTTGGACAGATATTCTTTCTCTATTCTACAACAGCAATTCAAACATGGTATGGTCTAGATTGAACTGTTGGACCACCCATCAAATGTAATAAGCAGCAGTATCTCCACATGGTGAACTTGCAAATAAGATAACAGTGACATTTTGATTGGCCACTTTCTTGGTCTCTTGGTTTGGGGTTCATTTTAACTCTTTTTCTTCTGACCAACATTTTCTTGCCTTTTGATTATTCTTTTAAGGCATACCCTCTTTACATTTTTTAATTTTATTTGTTTGTATACAAAATATGGAACCTCTGCAGCATGCAAGTATGAAAATATTTGGGACTTCCATAGTCAATCATGAAAAATGAAACCTATTGGTATAGGAACCTAACAATGGCTCCACTTGGGGATGGCTTTTCCTGGTGAAAAGCCAAGAACAGCAGGTCAGATTGCCTTATTTTTCAATTTTTGCTGTAGTCTGAAACTTCCTTGTCTTGGAGACCATTAATCTGAATCTTTGTAACCTATATGCATTACTTTTTAAAGCTGATTTGTGTGAAATTGCAGCTCTGCTTCTTGCTGGTTTCTCTAAGTGCTTATCATCATCTTCATACTTCCCAAGTCCTTTTCATTATTTCTTATGGTGGACTCAAAATATACATCAAAAAGTGACGCAGTTCCCTGATTTTTCTTCAAAATTTGCTGCATTTGGTTCCTTATCTAACTTCTGTAAATGAAAAATGTTGGAATTACAAATATTTATGTACAATTTATAGCTATGTTGTGTTCATCAAAGGGGATCAAAATAGTGCTTGAGCATTCGCCCATTGACTGGGCCCTCTTCAGTGTCTGTGCCATCTAAACTCTTCAAGAAATAGGTGTTGTTACCTTGTACAGCCTGAATAACAAATGGTCCCTTCCAAAGGAAATCAAATTTCCCATGTTTCCCTTTATCTTCCCTCCTGGAGTCCCATTTCAACACTTTATTTCCTATGAAAAAATGTTCAACTTTTGTTCTTTTATCAAAGATCTTCTTGATTTTATCTTGTAGCACCTGAGTTTTGTGATATACTTCTTCTCTTGTCTGCTACAAGTGAATAGTTTGATTGATCCTTCTCTGAATATCATTAGGCTCTAATTGTATTTCTTGCAGCAACTTGATCACAGGGATTCCTAAAGAGGAGGGGAAAACAACCTCTAGACCATAGACCAATTCATATGGACTTGTTCCAATAGACCTTTTTGTAGTCAATCTGTCTTCCCATAGTGCATTCACAAGTTTTTTGTGCCAATTCTTTTTATTTTCTTCTAGGACTTTTTTGATGATGTTGATGAGGCTTTTATTGGAGGATTCAGCAAGGCCATTGCCTTGAGGGTAATAGGCTGTGGAGTGACCCAAGGTAATGTGATATTTGTGGCAAAAACTAATCATTCTTTTGGATTTAAAGGCAGCTGCATTGTCTGTAATGATCTTTTCTAGACAACCAAATCTAGATAGGATATTGGTCTCTAGGAATTGGATGATGATTGAGTCATTGGCTTGCCTACAAGGGATAGCTTCTATCCATTTGGTAAAGTAATCTGTGGCTGTCAAAATCCATCTATGCTGGACAGAAGATGACGGGTGGATCTCCCCAATGAATTCTAAACCCCATTGTTGGAAAGGCCTTTTAGTTGAAATGGGTTTGAGGGGCAAGGGCAACAGCTTTTTCTTGCCTTCAAAGATCTGGCATTTGTGGCAAGACATTACATTTTTTTTCACATCAGCAAACAGGGAGGACCAATAAAATCCAGCCCTTAGGATTTTATCAGCTGTTGATTTCCAATACAAGTGTCCACCACAATCTCCCGCATGAAATTCCTTGAGGACCTTGTCAGTTTCATCCAAAGTTAGGCAGTTAAGCAAAACACCTTCATGATTTTTCCAAAACAACACATTATCTATGATACAAAACTTTCAAGCTTTCATTTTCAAGAATCTCTTTTTGATTCTGGATAACCCTGGAGGAGCTTGCAGGTTTAATAATACAAAACATATATCAGTGTACCAAGGTGATTGTAAAAAGGCTTGATTGATCTGTGGAGTCGCCATCTCCTGTTCGTTATCCAGTTCATTGATGTCTATGGCTTGAAAGTTGGTTTCAGTCATTAATTTGGCTAGCCCTTGTCCTTTTATGAGTTTTCTTGGCTTAATTTCAATGTCATGCTCTAGAATGTTGGCTATCCATTTGCCTCTTTTACCTTCAATTCCTTCTTGAGTAAGAATATCTTTGACCACTGCATTTGGAACATATGCAATTATGTGAGAATACATGATATAAATTCTGACATCCTTTATGGTCTTCACAAGGGTGTATGCCTGCTTCTCCATGATTTGGTATTTGAGTGGAGCATCTCTGAGTGCTTTGCTGAAAAAAGTAATGGGTTTCTCACATCCTAAGTCATCTTTTTGTAATAGGATAGCAGCAATTGTATGCTCAGATGCAAAGGAAAAAGTTATAAAATCTTTATCAAACCTAGGACTTGTAAGAACAGGCGTTGTTGTCAAAGCTATTTTGATTTCCTCAAAGGCCTGTTTGGCTTCTATTTCCCATTTGACTTTAGAATCTTTCTTGAGCATATTATTCAATAGTCTTATTAGCTCGGCCAAATTGGGAATGAATCTTCTCAGGAAATTGATCTTGCCTAGAAAAGCTTGTAGTTCTTTGATGTTTCTTGGGTGAGACACTTGGAGGATAGCCTCTATTCTGTATGGATCTATTCTTATTCCATCTTTGGAAATTATGTGGCTTAGGAGTTTGCCCTCTTCTAGGCCAAACAGTGATTTCTTTGGGTTCAATCATATGCCATGTTGGAGAGGTAAATCCCCTCTACGGATAGAGGCGATCCCTACTAGCCCAGAACGGGTCTAGCATCAATCAATCAATGCTACTCTGCAAGTTCCTAGTTGCAATTACAAAGTGGGTAATGAACACCTACTTGGATTCCAGTGCTATGTTTGATGGAGAGATGCCGTTCTCGTTCCTTCGCTCCAGCCGGTCACAATCCTCCACTATCCTCGTGGGCGGACACCTACACAAGCAAAGAGAAGACAAACACAAGCGTAAAATCTAGTAAAAACAACTATACATCAGTCAGAAAGGATGTAATTCACATTAACTATTATAAGACAAATGAGAATGGAACCATAACAGTAGTCATCTATCTTTTATTAATCAAAACAGAGAAAGGTACAACCAATGTCCTGAGACGCTGAGTCCTTCTCAAGAGGGTCCAGCCAGCAAGTCTCATAAGCATTCACCCTTGGAGGTAGATCTCCCAAGACAAACAACTCTCTCTCTCACACAAGGCAACAAACTTCACAACCTTCCTTAAGCTCTCTAGCAATCCACACTGAAGACACGAAATGCCTATTAAGAGGAGCACTAAAGCACTATGAATTCCTCTATGTCAAAGTCTATATGTCAAAAACTAGCTGCTCATGGCAATGGTGGAGGCTTATATAGGAGAAGGAGTCTCCATGAATAGTGAAAGGATGAGCTTATCTCCAAGAAAGGTGGCTCATAAGACAAACAGACATTCCATAGAAGGGAAGGTGACCTTTACAAAGCCAACAACCAGGTCTGGAGTCATCTGGAAGGCTGGCTATTAGAACAAACTCGCCCAAACAGGATCAGCGCGGGTGCATAACTGGACTGGCGCGCTGACATTGCATCTCAATGACTGAAGAGTTCTGGTCAGCGCGACTTAATACAATCGGAGGGTGCACTAGCTATGAAATTCGATCAGCGCGGGAAACCCATGTGCTTCCGCGCTGGTAGCGCGCCAATTGCACTATCATCCGCTAGTCAGCGTGGTTATTTCAATAACAGTCGCGATGATCCAATAAACTTAGGCAAAGAGGTTTTTTTGGCCATTTCAGAGAGCATGAGCATGATGGATTTGATTTCATGACACAGTAGGGAGACTGACAAGGAGAAAGTGACAAATTACTGTGTAACAGTAACACTGGCCATGGTC